>JAMKCH010023630.1:0-269261 GCA_023653785.1 Ophioderma brevispina
ACCCGTGTCATTCGTACCAACACTATATGGGCACGAAATCCGCGTGACCGGGCCAGCGACTCTCTTGTGGCTTGCCACCCCTGCTTCATGGGAATGGTGCACATGAGACTCCCAGGTTCGAATCCGCCACGGATGATGTTCAATCTTCTTTACCCCTCCCCTTCTTCTCGGGAGATAGGCTAGAAACCAAAAGACTGGGAGGGTTAATACTTAAAAATACTCTAACGGGATAAGTTGAAAATATAAGCATATCAAATGAGTAGGGTTTTGATCAGAATCCCATTCTAGAAGTTTGGGAGCAGGTTAGAAGATGTTTTTCTATAGTTTGAAGGGTGCTGAATCAGAATTTGGACCAACCTCTGGGAAATTGGGGACTTGTTGTAAAATAAGGGGTAAAATAGTACAGGGGTACATGTGAAATCAAGTAAATTGTTTTAAGAGACACTGGACACATGTGAAACATAGTGCGCCCTCAAGAGTTTTTCAAATCGAGATTTTTGCCATGGTTGTAAAGCCTTTTATATACAAAAGTATTCACCCGCGAAATGATTAAGACAAATCAGCTTCCTTATGGTAAAGAGCGATTTTATAATAACGTCGCCGGCAACGTTAAAATTCAGGCAGACGACCGAAATGGCTTTTAAACAAGAACTCGCACTCCGTATGCATGTTTCTCACGCTATGCACACTGTTTGACCGGTCTATAACCTTTGTGGTTTTAATATCAGTGAGTTACGAGTCAAAAATATTCATGTAATATACACATTTGTTGATTAAAAGTTATGGGAAAACTAAACGTTGGAATACAATTTACACTGTCATGTCTTTATCCTCATATCATGTCCCTATATGTTTTGGGTTATGTTATTTTTAGTTAAAATAGATCTGTGTTCTTCCATGGCCTAGACTATCTTTGAGGCAAATTGAAGAAGAAATTCATATTTGTGAAAGCGAAAAAGGTGCCAGTGCCGCTTTAAATGTACACCAATGTATTGTCTCATTATCAGGATAAGAAAAGGTATCGTTTGTCTATGCTCCGACCTTTAGTTAAACAGTTACAGCCCTATTAAGGTTTCAAGTCATCCTGGGGGGAAACGATTCCCAGTGCTCCGATTTTGTTGAAATGATGTCAAGTTGTGCGTCTTGCTTTATCCGTGATTAGTGGGAAAATGTAACAGGGGTCTACATGGTCTATAGGGGTCACCAAAACTTGACTCAAATTAATATATAGAGAGCTGTCACCCAAAGAATGAAATGAATTTTCGACTCAGTATGACAAGGGCAATAATTTGACAGCTGGTTTCAACAAAATCTGAGGAGCATTGGAGATTTTTTCCCCCAAAATGCCATGAACCTTAGCAGGGCTGTAACCATGTACCTTAAGGTCGGACCTAGACAATGCAAACTATACCTTTTTTGAATCCTTATAATGAGACGAATACATTGCGCTGTACATTGAATAAACACAATTTGACGTGAATTTCAAATTTACCCTGTACTAATTTTACCCCCTTCTTATTTTACAGAGTACCCCACATTTCCAAAAGAGTTGGACCCAACAGTCTGTCAGTACCCTTCAAACGATAGAAAAACAATTTAAAACAGTTCCCCAAACTTATAGAATGGGATTCTCATTAATAACCCTTTATACATTACCCATAGACGCAACCACAATATGGTGACAACAGTATCTCACTTTTTGCAGTGAAAAAATGCCATTGGCAACGAGTAACCCCTTAAAGTATTAATGTAACAATCCACCCCTAGCGAAAAAGTATAAGTCAATGAACGCAAAAAACTTTCTCTGTTTAAACTGACATTTAGAGAGAGAAGTCGTCATTTGTGTATCTTCCACTACAAGCATTGAGTACGTGGATCTTGATGCCCGTCTTCTCTAGTTTGTCTTTTTCGCCACGTTACCGCCGGCCAGTATGTCGTTTGCCTATTGTGTGTATGTTATGTTTCGTTGTTTCGTCAAGTGTGTTCACGTGGTGGTTTGTCCCAAGCATTCTGGAATGTAGAGGAGCTGCATCAGAGAAACTGTTTTGCAGATTATCATTTTTCTATATTTTCAATTTCAGGTTTAGTCGTTTAGGTTTATTTCCATCTCACTGCACAATGTATCAGTAAATATATATATCGTAAAAATCTAAAAATAGAAACATAGAACAAAAATTGATTGGGATATAATAATATTACAATATGCAAAAGAGATGTGGATGCCACTAAAACGCAGGGCTGGAATAGTGGCACCCATGCCACAACGAGGGAAAATAAGTGGGTGTAGCGCAGCGGCGAGCCTTGAAAAGTGCTCTAGTATTCGAGTTACCCCTCCCCCCACCGTTACAACAAAAACACCAACCACCCCTTTTATTTGAAGGATAAATATATAAGATTAAAAAATGATGGTTGTGGTTGAAAATATTTGGTGGCCAGGTGATGATTTCTATGCCGAAAAATGACATTTGGGCTGCAAAGTTAGCGAATTATTTTATTTTTTATTTTTTAAGGTAAAATATTCCAATCTTATTTTTCGTATCCTTTTGTTTTGAATAGTTTTTATACGGTGCATTAAAGGGTTCAGGTAATACTCGTTGTGGTGAACGTGATAAAAAGGGATGTTTTTTAGGAAAAAGGTGATTTTGGGCTAAAATTCAAGACCCTTCATTATATTGTATAAAAAACAGAAATCTATAATATAAATGTCAGAGATTGATAGTATTGCATATGATTCAAATTTGTTTTGCTAAAAAAATATAAAATCTGAATTCTTAAGTTTTTTTAGCTCAAAACAGTGCTTTTTGACCCAAAAAACACCCCTGCCACCAAAGTTTTGACCACAACCATTCATTTTAAAAAATTCGTTATTACCTATCTTTCGAATAGAGTGGTTGCGTTTTGTTGTACCGAGGGGAGGGGTTGTCGACCAATTTGCAGTCCAAACCGCTACCCTAGTGCTGACCAAAATTAACAATTTAATAGTTGGAAACAAAAAACAGATGAAAAAAAAAATCAGTTTAAATATATAATGAATAAGTATAAGTTAGAAAAATCATAAGACAATTAATAAGTTGAAGAATAAAAAAATCAATGAGCTGTCTTGAGAATTGGCTTTAAAAAATACTAAGGATTGGTACTGGTTAAGACGGTCATTCAATGAATTCCATAAAAGGGCTCTTTGGATCCTAATGTTGTTTTCAGCAAGTCTGGTGTTTTCAAAACCTGTAGAATTCCATTGCGAGTTCTGTAAATTCACCAGTATTGCAAAAAATAATGTGCAATAAAAAGTATACGTCTCAAATTTTTTTTGGATTTTGATCTTTTTCATATTTGAAAAAATAACCGACTCTTTTCATTGCGCTTTATTTAAATTGAATATATAGTTATAGCTATTTTTATTTGGCGTATGCAATTTTAACATTTTGTTTCCCATTGAAATGTGTAAAAAAAGTGGCATTTTTTAAAATTGCGATTTTCTCAATTCATGCGTTGTTTTAAAATTTTGTTCAATTCTCTAATTTTATCGAAGATTCTAGTTCCCAGTGAGCGGATTGGTTGGGGGTGGGTTAAGGAAGCAAACACCGCACCATATTAATTGGTTGTGCCTATCTATATGAGGCGATATTAGATTGGCGCGTGGATAAGGTTACGCAGTGCACGTGCAGCTAATTTACAGGTAGTTCATTTTTCACAGTGGTTTTATTTTGTTTAGTTAGTAACTTAATATCGTCGGCCGCGTCACCTACTGACGTATTTGCAAAATACGCATTTCGAAAAGAAGGATTTGAAGATTTGGACGATTTACTTGCTCCATAATGTTAATTAAAACTATATTTCAAATTAAACCAAGTGGAAAAGCGCCAAAATTAGTAAATTCAAAATATCTTTAAACTAATCAACTCCACTTTATTTAGATATGCGAAAAAATGACGTTAATAAAATACGTCACGAGTGAAAACGACAAAATAAAATTTCAACGTGTAAACAACAATACGTCGCGCAAATACGTCGTACGTTATGTGACGCGCGGGACGAAATACGCACTATGTGAAAAACGACAAAATAGTAAACCTACCGTGAACTGAAATACGTCAAAACATACGTTCAAACCTTATTTGAAGCGAACGAATACTTCGAAATGAAGATACGACGTGTCGGCCTGCGCAGTATAGATTTCGACAATACGTCGTTATGTGATGCGGGAAATTTAAGTTTGCAAATACACAAAATCAGTTAATTATATTTTACTAATTAAATTCACTTTTAGGTTTGAAATTGGTAAATTTGTAGAGTATTAACAAAAACAAATATACACCAAATTCTCCAAAAAGTCCAAATGTCGAATACATCACTTTACTGTGACGCGGTCGAAGATATTATTATAATACTAAATTATTTTCGGTGATTAAATCAACCAAAACTAAATAAGAATATGAAATAAAAAGATAGGTTTTGTTGTGGCCTAAGTAATATAGTGTCATATTGGATGGCAGTCCAACATTTAATCGTAATGGTCAACTATCAAAATATTGGACTGCCCATCCAATATGACCAACGATATTGGATAGGCAAAACAACACATTCTATCATATTCTCGAGTTACAATTTAACAAAATATATTCCACCATTTTAAATATGAGCTTGTAGGTTGGGAGGTTCTTTAACAAGAAAAAAATTAAAATATACGCTTTCATGACGTCTTTTGACCAAAATATGACGTCATCAATTTTGACTGATCAAGCAAAATTATAGCGAAATATTTTTATTGCTTATTATGATAATGGATATTAACACATTTAATGTGAAAGTAATGTAAAGGCAACAAAGCATTCAAATTGTATGTTGGTGAGGGTTTAAAAACGTTTTCCCAGTTAGCATGTGTACAAAATACCATTTTCAAATTATCTCAATTCGTAATTTTTCTTAGTTAACCTGTCTTTTTAGGCTACAAAACTTGATTATTCTCTGATTAATTCACATTTGAACTACTTAAATCGTCTTTCTAATAATTTGCAATATACTTCTGGGTATGATTAATGGACGCTTCATTCCATTAAAGGTGTAACGAGAGATTTCAAGGCATCCATATTTTGTGTCAAATGTAGTAATTTCATATAGGTTGGACAATCAATTTGTTATCTTGTATTTGGATACAGAAATTGAAAGTGAAAACAAAAGTTGATTTTGATTTATATTTCAATGCAAAACATAAGCTGAATTTTAAAAGTTTTCTTGAACGAGAAATTGCCACCATCATCTGGACGTAACATTATTAATCGTGAAAGACTTGCTGTAGATGAGAACCCACTACCTGCCGTTTAGATCTTGGGCGTGCTAACCAATTGCGCCACCACGGCACATGATGGGTTCGTTCATTAGAGTTTTTACACCATAGCGTGTGAAGCGTAATGCCATCACACATCATGAGGGATCAAAATTCTGTTACACAAGCAACTCGAAATAATTAGACAAACCTTAGAGACATCTCTTGTGACTTTCTGGAATTGCTGCCTTAAGAATACAAATGTTAGATAATTTGAGATCAGCACGGCTGTATACCATTCACAACAATTCCATTTCTCCGAATATCTCATATTGTAAATAACATATAAGATATTCTATGTTCATCCCTTTGAATCCCGTTAATATTTAATTGGTTTACTAAAGAGTTTTCTTCATAATCGCACTTCTCTTAATATTTTATTAACAACCCAACGCTTACGTATTTTTCTATTCTCATCTGATCATGACATTTCAGTAGCTTCCAGTGTAACATTTCTATTGTACGAATAAAATACTGTTTTCGAGCAGCAATTGTTTTGTGTATATTCTTATGAATTGTATATGTTGGGATATTGGAGATGTAAATATAAACATCTTCAATGTTGAATTCAATAATAGTGGCCCCAGAGAACTTGGTTGGCAATGCAAATGGAATCAGCTCGCATCACAGTGAAATAAATGGAATGTGTCACACGGGATGTTCTCAAAACACAATGCATTCCATATCTGTAGATTTGATCAAACTTATCTGCTGAGGACAAACTTTTTGTTGGTAAAGAATCCGAATCAAAAGGAAAGAATATAACAATATCTCGGTATGCTTCACATACAATATCGTGGTATCTTATGAAAAACGGTAACCCTGCCGGAGGGTAGCTTGTACCCTTCATAGTTGAAGAATACCAAGAACGGGCTCATCCCTTATCCGCCCAAGCAATATTACAAACTAAAGTACAACACAATATTAAATTTTTATTGAAACCCTATTTTCTTTTATTTGTTATCAAATCTGTATTATTTATATTCATTCGTTTTCAACAGATCGAGATGGGATTCGAGAACACTCTAGGCCATCAATAAGATCGATTTCTCGCGATGGACATGTTATAAAAGTGGTTGAATATAAACGTGGAAAATAGATTTATTATAATTATTTGTCAAATTATACAACCAGACAATGGAATCCGACAAAAAGTTCAACTGTTACTTTTTGGTTTTGTTTGTTGTTAAGCGTTCACATCAGCACGCTCTTAATGCGGCAACAATTTTACAATTACAACAAGTCGGTCATAATTGCAACCCACACCAAGGAAACACACACTATAGGATAACACCTTATATCAAGGAAAATAAAATAGTACAGTTTCCGAAAACGAGACTATTGTGAATTAGGAACTGAGAATTGTAGGATAAACCTTGAAATGGTAGAAGGAAGTGCAATTTCTACAGAGATATTAGATTCAACTGAAAGTGTATACATTTTCATACTTGTACTTTGAAAGATTGGATAGTTCAAGCAGTCAATGCGTAGGAAAATACTTGCATTTGTATTCAAAACCATGTATAGTGTATTTTCCTTCGCTGCCATTCAAACTTAATTTGCTGGATGTTCATGTGAATTTAAAAATAAGTTCAGTAAACTTTTCAGTTACTGATTGTCTCGACGCACATGGCAATGAATCGTCATTATCATCATCGTTTCGGAATGACATTGCACCCAGATGTAACACCACTGAATATGATCGGACAGAAGAAGGGTGGTATAGCTGGTGGATACGTAGCGATAACTACTATTTGGTTTGCCTAACCGATTGCCATTGTACACTTGATTATAGAAAACTAATTACAATTTGTAATAATTCAAAAATATCAACAACCCTAATTATCTACCATCGTCGTGACATACCTTACTTTCGTTTCAATCTCAAAGGTGTTTTTAAAATAACATCCCATACATTTTTCGGTATGGTTGTATTACAAAGGTTATATCTTGGTTCTAATCAATTGACTTCTTTACCTGTTGGTGTATTCAATGGCTTAGCTCAGTTGAATTGGCTGTACCTTGGTGGAAATCGTCTAACTACATTACCTGCTGGTGTATTTCATGGTCTGGCTAAGTTAAATTATCTATACCTTTCTGATAATCTATTAACTACATTGCCTATTGGTATATTTCACGGATTGGATGAACTATATGAACTAGACCTTGGTGGTAATGATTTAAATGCATTGTCAAACGGTACCTTTTATAGGCTAGGCCAGGTAATCGAGCTAATGCTTAATAGAAACCAGCTCTCGTTATTGTCTTTTGATGTATTTGACGATCTGGTTCTGATAGAGAGAATTAGCCTAGAGGACAATCAACTAACAACACTACCTAGTGGTATATTTAATAACTTGGTTCATTTGAAGCACTTGAGCTTTAATAACAATCAACTGACGACAATACCTATGAATGCTTTTAATGACCTACCGCAGTTGAGGTGGTTATTTCTTCTTGGGAATAACTTGACTCTATTGACTGGAAACATATTTGATGGGTTGATTGAACTAGAGTGGCTGTTTCTAAACGATAATCAATTGATCTCTCTACCTGCGAACATATTTAATAATTTGACTAACTTGATCCACCTTCTACTTCATATGAATGAGCTGACGACATTGCCCAGTGGTATATTCGACGATCTGGATCAGTTAGATGAGTTAACTCTTCAGTATAACCAACTGACTGATTTACCTGATAATATATTCCACCACCTAGGTCAGTTAAGTGAACTCTACCTTCATAAAAACAATCTTACTGCATTACCTTATGGTATATTTGATAATCTAGCTGAGTTATATAGGTTGGAGCTACACGTCAATAATCTGATTACATTGCATCCTGGGATATTTGACTTACTGGTTGAATTGTATTCGCTGCGACTAAATTTTAACCAATTGTCTGCATTGCCTTATGGGGTATTTAATGGACTGGTTCGGTTATATGAGCTATACCTTGACAATAATTTATTGACATCACTACCTAAAAGTGGGTTTAATGGACTGACTCAGTTACGAGAATTATATATTAACGACAATCAGCTAATGTCATTACCTGATGGTGTATTTCGTGGACTAGGTCATTTACGCAAACTATATCTTAGCAACAATCCACTGAATGCTTTAACATCTGATGTATTCAGCCAGACAGCAGGGTTGCAGCATCTTTTCCTTAATGGCAGTCAGCTGATAACATTGCCTGATGGTGTATTTGACGGGTTGGGTAGGTTACAGTGGCTATGTCTAAATGACAATCAGCTCAAAACACTGCCTGAGGATCTATTCCATTGGCCTGTTCAACTGGAGTTTCTACGCCTTGATCATAATCTGCTGATCTCATTGCCTAATAGCACGTTTAATGGGCTGGGTAGTTTAGCAGACCTGTACCTTAATAGCAACAACCTCACCTTTTTGTCAGGAGACGTATTCACAGGTCTTTATATGCTACATAAACTTTCTCTTCAAGATAATCAGTTGAAAACGCTAACCAAGGAAATATTTCATGACTTAATTCGCTTATATGATTTGAATCTGAGTAATAATTCATTATTGAAAGTAGGAGAACACATATTTGATTCTTTAGGTAACATTATGAACCTCTTTTTAACTTTTAATCAAATGATCACCTTCCCAAATGGCATTTTTGATCATTTAGATTATTTGCAAAACCTAGATATCAGTAAAAATCAATTAACTAACATGCCATTTGCTCTGTTTAAGTCAATGGAAAACCTAATCATTTTAAACATTTCTTACAATAACCTATCAACTTTGCCCCGATTTGACTCACTGAATCGGTTACAAATACTTGATTTAAGCCACAACAGATTATTGAGTTTAAACTCAGACACATTCAGAAGAAATGTACAGCTTTCTCTAATTTCTCTCGATAATAATTTCATAGTCAAACTACCGATTGAACTTTTTCAAGGGCTAAATAACTTGCAATTACTTTACTTGAGTTATAATGAGTTGAGTGATATCATGCCTGGTACCTTCAATAACCTGCTTAATCTAAGCACAGTTACGATAAGCTACAATCAAGTGTCAAATGTGTATATTGGTTCATTTTTAAATGTGTCCAACCTACAAAACCTTGATTTACAACACAATCAATTACACTCTTTGTCAAAAGATGTTTTTGATGGCCTCATGAATTTGCAATTCGTCAATTTCTCTGCGAATTTTATTAATAAAGTTGAAGGGGAAATATTCAGCGCCACAGATGTGGCACTCTTAGATTTAACACTAAATCCGCTTTATCTTGTAACACGAGCATCGTTTGGCGGACTTAACAATTCTGTAATACTAGTAGATGAAAGCGCTACGTGTTGTTTTTCTGAAAATGCAACTTGCATTGCTCAGCAACCGCGATCAGTTTACCTCACTTGTAAGAGATTGTTGGACAACATTCTACTGCAGGTGTCTATGTTCGTCCTTGGTTTTTTGGCTATTGTGTTCAATGGATTGGTGTATTTCTTTCGTTGTTTTGGTAAGCAGTCCAACAAAGTTCAATCAGCATTGATTCTTAACTTATCATTGTCAGATTTTCTAATGGGAGTTAATATGATTTTGCTGGCGGTTGCAGATTCATACTACGGGGATTATTTCCCATCATATTCTGATCAATGGAGAAGAGGGGCTTTCTGTAAATTGGCCAGTATGTTGTCTGTGCTGTCCAGTGAAGTGTCTGTATTATTGATTACATTGATCAGTTTCGACAGGTTTCAAGGGATAAAGTATGCTCTAAGTAACCGTCGTTTGACGGCAAAATCTGCTAAGATTTGTATAGCTCTGATTTGGTCCTTTGGAGTAATACTTAGTGTGATTCCAACTCTTTTATCTGGAATTCATAACGATGTTTACGAAGTGTCTGAAGTTTGTGTAGGTATTCCAATGGTCAGAAGACCAATCAGTTTTACAAATGCTAGCTCATTGGAAATACAGGTTAATAAGTCCATCCTCGCTGAAGAAACACTTTTTTGGGGAAGCCGACCACTTTTAACGAAATATAGCATTACTAATATACAGACATCAATCGTTTCTTTTTACACATTTTCTCAAATCACTGATCATCAGTTGGCTACTTATTTTTCTATAATCGTTTTCATTGGGGTTAACCTTATTTGTTTTGGCCTAGTTGCTATTTTTTACATACAAATTTTTATCACTGCAAGAAAAACGGCCAAACGTGCCGGGCGCAAGCGGGAAGAGCAGAGAGAAATTACAATGGCTCTGAAAAGTCCGCATTGTTCTGACGGAACTTCTTCACCTGGGTCCCTCTATTCTGGTAGTATCTCCTTGCATGTGATGTTATCACAGTAATCCGGTCGTGTAAAGGCTTGGACTGAGTCGCTTTTATCAGACCTATAAAATTCATCCATAATCCATTTTTAGACACTCTTGTAATACTTATTCAAGAAAGGAGAAAAATGAAGTGGTCGAGCAAGCTTATCAGTCGTTGGCAAGCCTCGCAGTTCGCGTGTTTCCGTTTTAAAAAGCAGACAAAGGAGATTATATCCTGTTATTTCTCTTCACAAGTTTAGGAGACCCCTATTTTAATTACGTTGAAATTGCTGGCCAGAATGACCTGAATCCACGGATCTCGAAAAAATAGCTTAAATTTATTTAGTGCATTAAGTTGGAGATATACGTAATCAATGATCATTCTTTTTTCCTCGCTACAGGATTCCCTAAAGTAGTCATTGTTAATTTTAATCTAAAAGCACACTTCGTGATTCTTTTACACATTTTTTTCTACCAACGTTTTAAATATTAAATGTAATTTCCTTATTCTCTCAGTAAATTAGGTGTATAATCGGTGCAATTCATGTTAGTTGAGTAATAGCTAGTAATTACTATGAGTTACCCATTCGGTATCGCAGTATTTTAGAAGTCTATACTACGGATCCAGGTGTTTTTTCGATCAGGGCCATGAATATAGGATTGCAAACCTTCTGACCCCGCCCTTATCATTTGACTTCTTTTCGCTCTCAACCCTTTTCAAATTAAATGATAATAAAATCCGATTGAAGGTTTTCTTTAACAATTCAGAAGGTGGACTCGGAAGAGTTAAAATCAGTATGGAGGAGCAATATTTCACACCACCATAATTCTACCTATCACAGTAATTACGTCTCGACCAATGGTGAATCAGGTTCTTGATTAACCCCTATCGCTATCAATAATATTGAAAAAAATGCTCAAACACTTGGTTGATCTCATTCTCAACATCACGTTCTAATCTCTGGCCTCTTTCTTGAAAGCAGAATAAGAAATGATCTGCTTCCTATTCTATAAAATAATTTTAAAAAATACTGGTCTTAATGATGACTGGATCATTTTGGATGAATGTTATTGAGATTGTAATATCTGTACTCTGCCTTGCAATCTCGGACACAACTTCTTTTTAATTTATGCCTTACAATAAAAAGAATTTGTTAAATGTAAGAACTTCAAAAAGGTGTACATTTGGAATTCTTGCTGAGAGTCGATGTCCTCCTACTTCGATAAGGATCGTCTCTTTATAATGGCAGTGCAGTGCAATACATAATTGCCGGATCAATCTGACACACATGAGCTGAAAATGCACACTATTTCTCTGCTGTCAACGTTACAAGCCCAAGAGATTCGTTTTTGGAACCAAAACGGAATCGAGTTTGTGGGGTGCCCCCCCTACCTAAAAGTGGAATTTTCTACAACGACGGACTTTTGGTGTATGCTTGGATTATTGTACTGCGTAATATTAGTGTCTTTAGGACAAACCCCGTCGTCTTGAACCTGCTCGACAAATTATCTTCAAGACTGAGAAAATTCCTCATGGATTATAATTTCCGAGGAAGGTTAACAAGTTTTGATTTTCTTACTTGTTCCTTTTTTGTCCTTGTTGGATTCTTGCTGTGGGAACATATCATCGTTGAACTCACGCTTCCCTTTAAATTCTGGACTTATACAAATCAGTAGGACATGAGTGTAATCATTATTGAATTTTATTGTTTATGACATTTCACATACTTGAACCAACCCATCTGATTAAAACCATATTAAGCTGGGTTATAATTACAAGGCAGTTCTCGAACCACAGGTCTCGCCTGCTTTTGCGTATAGCTGTAGACAAATAGCAGCACACCAGATTGCACTGTACCAGTACAGAGTGTTCCCAAAGAATGTGCAAGCAGATACAGTGGGAGGATGGCAGATATCCTCCCCCCACACCCACCCCCTCCCCACACCCCCCCCCACCCCAACACCCCGCAGCAACACCTCACCCCTCCCAACACCCCCCACTCCCCTCCCCATGCCCCGCACACCCCACCCCTCCCCAAACAAACCACACACCCCCTCCCCCCAACCCCCCGCAACAACCCCACACCCCTCCCCAACCCCGCGCAACACCCCCCCCGCCTCCCCAAACACACCCCTCCCTCCCAACAACCCACAACACCCCACAATGCCCTTTAACACTCAACGACCCCCCACCCGACCACCCCACCCCTCCACACCACCCCCACAATACCCCACCACCCTCAACACCCCACAACAACCAAAACAACACACACACATCACCCCCCCCCTCACCCACACCCCTTCCCCCAAATTCCCCACAACCCCTCCCCCCACACCCTTCAACACTCCTCCCCCCTGTCCGCCCACCACCCTGCACACCCCACCACGTCCCTCCCTCCCCAACCGCCCCCCCTCCCCCTTAAAAAAACAACCCCACACCCCCCACCCCCCTCCCCCCACACCCTTCCCCCACCCACCCCCATCCCCCACCCCTCCCCCACCCCACCACACCCCTTCCCCCCCGCCCCCTCCCCCTCCCCCCCCCCCTGCCCCTTCCCCCCCCCCCTTCCCTCCCATAACCCACCCCCTCCCCCACCACCACTTCACCCCCCCCCCCGCCCTCCCCACCCCCCCGCCCTCCCCCCCCCCCGCCCCCCCCCCCCCCCCCCCAGTTCCCCCCCCCACCGAGCCTCCCCCACCCTCCCCCCCCTCCCCCCCGCACGCCCCCCCCCACCCCCCCTCTCCCCCGCCCCCCCCCCCCGCCCTTACCCCCACCCGTGGCCCAATCTCACCCCCTCCCCCCTCCCAAGTCCGTCCCCCCCCCCCCGTCCCCCCCCGCTTCCCCACCCCCCTCCGCTCCCCCCCCCCCCCGCCCCTCCCCACCCCACTTCCCCCCCCCACTCCCTCCTCCCCCCCCACATCCCCTCCCCCCCCCCTTCCCCCCCCTCCCCCTCCCGCCCTTCACCCCCCTACCCCCCTCACCGCCCCCCCTTCCTTCCCACCCCCAGCCCCCCCCTCCCCTCCTTGCTATCCGCCCCAACACCACCACCCTTCCCCCTCGCCCCCCCCCCCGTCCCTCCTCCCCCGCCGCCTCCTCCCCCAATGTCCTCCCGCCCTTCCGCGGCCTCCCCCTTCCTCCCCCCCCCCCCCTACGAGGCCCAGTGCGCCACCCCCCTCCCCCTTCTCTCATCCCCTCACGCTCCCCCCCACCCCCCCTACCTTTTCCCCCCCCCCACTCCCCCCCCCCGAGCCCTCCCTCCCCCCCCCCCCCCTCCCGCCCCCCGTTTCCCTCCCCCTCCACCGCTCCGCCCCCCTTCCCCCTATGACCACCCGTCCCCCGGGCGCACCCCCCCCACCCCTCCCCCATTCCCCTCCACCCCCCCACTCCCCTCCCTCCGCCCTCCCCAACCCCCCTCCCTCCCGCCAGCCCCCATCCGTCCCCTCCCTTCCCCTCCCCCCTCCCTTCGCCTCCTCCCCCCGTCCATCCCCCTCCCACTCCCATCCCCTCCCAACTACCATCCCCCTCCCACTCGCCATCCCCCCCCTCCCACCCCCTGCAATACTGCAGCCCCCTCCCCAAACAACACCCGCATCCCCATCCCAACCCCATCCCCCTCCCCAAACAACCCCATCCCCTCCGCACCACCCCCCCCCAACAACACCCCCCCTCCCCAACACCCCCGCCCAACACCGCCAATCCCCCTCCACACCCCATCCACCCCCTCCCCACCCCCATCCCCCTCCCAAACAACCCCTCCCCCTCCCCCACCCCCCCCTCCCCCTTACCCGCAACCCCCTGCAATAGCCACCACCTCCACTGCCCCCCGAACCATTCAACCCCCCACCCCCGGAGCCCTCCCCCACCCCTCGACCCCCCTCCCAACACCACCGTATCCACCCCCCCCACCCTCCCCACACCCCCCCCTCTTCCCCACGCCCCACCCCCCCCCCTCACCCCCCCCACCCCTTGTCCCCCTCGGCCCACCCACACCCGCCCCGCCTTCTACCCCTCACCCCCCTCGTCCCCACCCCCTTCCCCTCCCCCACCCCCCCCCTCACGCCCCCCCCGTGCTCCCCCACCCCTCCCCTCCCACCCGCGCCACCCCCTCCCACCCCCCCTTCGCCCCCCCCGCCTCCACTCGCACAAGCCCCCCCTTCCCTCCCACCCCTTCACACCCCTCCCCTCCCCTCCTTCACCCCCCCCACGCCCACCGCCCCGCCCGTCGCCCCCCCCCCCCACCCTCCAGCCTCCCTCGCCTCCCGCCATTCCCCGATCCCCGCCCCCTCCCCCTCCCCCACCCCACGGGATCCCACCCGTCCCCTTCCCTCCCCCCCCCAACCCCCCCCCTCCCCCTTCCACCTCCCCCCCCCCCCGTTCCACGATATGGCCCTGACTGGTACTCGCCCCCCCCCCCTCTCCCTCCCCCCTCCACCCTTACCCTCCCCCAACCCCTCCCCTCCCCCCTCGCCCTCCCCCTCCCCTGCCACCCCCTCTCGCCCATCCCCTCCCCGGTCTCCCCTCCCCCCGACCGTTGCCCCCGCCACCCTTTTCGCGCTCCCCCCCGCCCTCCGCCTCTCCGCCCCCACCCTTCCCCCTCCCTCCCCCCGGGCCCCCCCCCTGGCCACCTCGCCCCCGTCCCCATACCCCCCCCCCCCCCCCCCCACTCCCGTATGCGACGCCTCACCCCCCCCCCCCTCCCCCCCCCTCCCCCTCCCGTACCGCGCGAACAAACCCCTCCCCATCCCCACCCCCCCCCCCCCCTCCCGTCCCCCCGCCCACCCCTCACCTCCCCCACCGCGGTCTCATCCCCCCGTCCTCCCTCCCCCCACCCCCGTGCCCGTCCCCCGTCACCCCTCCTTCACCCCCCCCCTCAGTGCTCTATCCCCCTCTTTCCCCCTCCCCCGTATCCACGCCATCCTCTCTGACCCTCCCCCCCCCCCGCCCTCCCCCCCCTCCCCCTCCCTCCCCCAATCCCATCTCCCTCCGCCCTCTCCCTCCCAACCCTCCCCCCTCCTCCCATCCCCCCTCCCAACTCCCATCCCCTCCCCACTCCCATCCCCATCCCACTCCCATCCCCTCCCCAACACCGCTGCATACTGCAGTGGCCCCCTCCCCAACATCCCCATCCTCCCCAACCACCCCCATCCCTCCCCAACACCCCATCCCCCTCCGCACACCCCTCCCAACACCCCCTCGCCAACCCCCCTCCCCAACACCCCGGCCATCCCCTCACCCAAACAGCCCCACCCCCTCCCCCCACACCCCATCCCGCCTCCCCCCACACCCCATCCCCCTCCCCACCACCCCCTCCCCCTCCGCAACCCCACCCCCGCCCTCCACCCTCCTCCCCAACACCCCCATCCCACCCACAACCCCATCCCCCCTCCCCACCCCCCCCTCCCCCTCCCAACACCCCATCCCCCGTCCCCACACCCCCTCCCCTCTCCCACAACACCCCTCCTCCTCCCCCCCCCCCTCTCCCCATCCCCCCCCCAGCCTCACCCCCCTCCCCTCCCCACCCCCCCCCCCGCCCCCCCACCACACCCCCACTCCTACCTGGCTCACCCACGCCGGTCCCAACCCCCACCCCCCTCCCACACCCCCGCAACACCCGAACCCCCTCCAAACACCACCCCGCAACACTCCACCAGACCCCCTCCCCAACCCCCCACTCTCCAATGTAATGCAGAAATATGGCATATCCAATTTACTGTTTCAGCTATACAGCAATGACGCATATTTAATTAGGTCATTGCATCACACCAAAATGACCCTTTAATTGGCCCACATAGCACTTTGACGAATTCTGATCACACAAAAGATGACTGCCAGACTAGCCATGTATTGAAGAAATTTTGCCTATCCCGATGTACCGTTTCAGCGAGTAACGGCAATTATCATATTTAATTAGCTCATTACATACCTAAGCCGCATATATCCTTACTTTCAAATGGCAAACAAGATTCAACGACACCAATGAATTTTTTGGTGTATCCGTGTACCGTTTCACCGTTTCAAAAATTATGCAAATTATGCTGATTTTTGCTCCCCAACACCCCCCACTCCCCTCCCCAACACCACAACAGCCCCACAATGCCCTGTACCACCCCACCCCTCCACAACACCCCCACAACACCCCACCACCCTCCCCAAAACCCTGCCCTCACAACACACGGACCCCCACCCCGCAACACCACCCCTCCCCCCCTCCCCAATGCCCCACAACCCCTCCCCTCAACACCCTGCACCCACTCCTCCCCAACACCCTGCAAACCCGCACCCCCTTCCCCAACCTCACCCCAACCACCACCACACCCCCTCCCCAACCCCCTTCCCCCAACACCACCCCCTCAACCAGGCGACCCGCAACACCCCACCCCCTCCCCACCACCCCACCCCTCGCGCCCCCATCCCCTCTCACCTCCCCACACCCTGTCAATACCAGTCCCCCACTCCCCATCCCCACCACCTCTTCAACACCCCACCCCCCCCTCCCCCAAAAACCCCTCAACAACACCCCTCCCCAACACCACCTCAAACACCCCCCCCCTCCCCAACACCCAACCCCCATACCCCCTCCCTCAACCCCCCCCAACCCCCACCCCCCTACCCAAACCCCACCTCCAATTTCCTCCCCAACCGCCGCCTTCAACACCTCCCCCCTCTCCCCAACACATAACCTTCAACCCCCCCCCCCTCCCAACACCCATGCAACCTGCCACCCCACTCCCTCCCCACCCCCCCCACGCGCACCCCCTCCCCACCCCCTTCCCAACAACCCCCCACACCCCACATCCCCTCCCACACACACCCCCCTGTCTCCTAGCCTTCCTGCCGCCAACACCGTTCCTCCCCATCCCCATCATCCTCCTTCAACACCAAACCCCCCCCCCCCGTCCCCCCAACCCACCCCCCCCCTATCACCCGCCTAACCCCCCCCCCGTCCCCACCACCCCTCCCCCTCTCGTCCCGCCCCCCCGCCCCTCCGCCCCTTCCTCGACTCCCCGCCCCTCCCCACTTCCCCACCCACACCCCCTCCCCATCTCCTCACCCCCCTCCCAAAAAAACACAACCAACTCCACCACCACCAACCCCACCCCCGACCCCCCCCCCCCCCCCGCCTCCCTCCCCCCCACCCCCCCCTCCCCCCCCCCTTGCCATCCGCGCGCGTCCCGCTCCCCCCCACCCCTGTTAGCCACCCTCCCCGTCCCCATCCCCCTCCCTCCCAATGATTGCCGATGCCGCCGCACACCCCCCCCCACCGGACCTCCCTCCGCAACACCCTCATCCCCATCCCCGCTCCCTAACTCCCCATCCCCCCTCCCAACTCCATCCTACCCCTCCCCAACGCCCATCCCCCTCCCACTCCCCTCCCATCCCCCTCCCAACTTCCCCATCCCCCTCCCATCCTCCCCCTCCCCAACACCCTGCCAATTAACCCGCAAGCCCCCTCCCCCAACACCCCATCCCCTCCCCAACACCCCATCCCTCCAACACCCGCATCCCTCCCCCTCCGAACACCCCCTCCCCAACAAACCCCCTCCCACCCGCCCTCCCCACATTCCCCCTCCCCCACGACCCCCCTCCCCCTCCCCAACCCCATCCTCCCCCCTCCCCAACCCCCCATCCGCCCCTCCCCCACACCCCTCCCCCTCCGCACACCCCCTCCTCCCCCACCCCCTCCCCCACCCGCCCCTCCCCACCAACCCCATCCGCCCTACCCCCTGACAATGCCCCATCCCCCTCCCCAACACCCAGCCCCTCCCCAACACCCGCCGCCCCCTCCCCAACACCCCACCCCCTCCCCACCCCCCCCTCCTCACCTCCCCCGACCCCGCCCTCTCCTCCCCACCCCCCATACTCCCCCACCCCCATCACTCCCCCACCACCGGACCTCCCCGCACCACCACCCCCCACTCCCCCCATCCCCCCCCCCCCACCCCCTCCCAACACCACCCCTAATGCCACGGACCTCCCACACCCCCGCCCCCTCCCCCCCGTCCCGGCCCCCTCCCCCCCTCGCCCTCCCCAACACCCCACCTGCCCATGTAATGCAGAAATCTTGCATATCCAATGTACTCTGTTCAGCTACTACAGGCCAGTAGCGCATATTTTTGGTCAAATTATCACAAAATGACCCTTTAATTGGCCCACTGCACTTTGTACCAATTATATTCACACAAAAGATTGAATGCCAGACAGTCTCAGTATTGAAGAAATTTTGCCTTCCTATGTACCTTTCAGCGATACGTCCCCGTCAATTATGCATATTTAAGTTAAGCTCATTTACATATCTACGCCGCATATATCACTTACTTTCAAATGGCAAACAAGATGCACACCAAAGGAATTTGTGTATCCGATGTCACCGTTTCAAAATTATAAATTATGCTGATTTTTGCATATTAATTAGCCATTTGCAATACTTAATGTTGACCGAATAGGCCCAAAATCTAATCATGGAGGGTCGAGAACTCATCATCCACTCCACTTCCTTCCCAACCAAGTACAATCATTATACGCCTTTACGGAACTCTAGATAAACTTGTGACCAAGCTTTTTTTCTTAATTATGCAATAGACGCTTTAAAATTATCATAGTTGTTTTAATGCTCAAAATTCGCACTTTGACCCATTATGATTCAAACAAAGATGCAATGGCATAGTAGTCTTTGCATTAGCAAAAGGAATTTTGCCCTATATCCGATGTCCTGTTTCAGAGATACATTAATTACGCATATTAGCGTCATTTGCATACCTAAGCCGATGTATCACACACTTTCAATTGGCAAAGAAGATACGCACTATAATGGGTTTTCATGCAGTGAAGGATTTGGTGTATCCCTTTCCCGTTTCAAATTTAGCAATTACGCTGATTTTGCATATTAAGGCTCATTTGCAAACTTAATTTTTCCCGAAATATGAACCACATCCTATCAGATTTCGAGAACTCCCAGCCCGCTCCCTTCCAACCAAGTTACATCATTATAACGCTTACAGGAACTCTTAACTTGACACAAGCCTTTGTGGGAAATTTTCGTAAATTATGGCAATTAGATCCTTAATTAGGCACATTTTACCGCCCAAAATCTAATCAGGGCGAGAACTCTTCAACCCGCCTCCTTTCACCAAGTTTACACCATCCGTAGCTCTTACGGAACTCCATATAAATTGGTATACACAAGCAGGTGAACATGGACGGGCGATTCAGCTACAGCATGACAGACGACAGAAAGTGAGTACTAAGTCTCCTTTTCAGCCGAACAAAGTTCAGGCGAGACAAAAATTCAGATCATTCGTGCAACAACTCATTTGTGTTGAAGGGTAGTTCTGACCTGGCGTCCCTGAGACGTACCATCGTAACATAAAGTGGGGCTCGTCCGGAATTGAATTGAGCTAAATTTGAGTCTATTGTTCCAAAATTTATACATTTGAAAGTGTGATGATATTGTAAACATTGTGTACATTCTGGCATATCAAAATTTTTGTGTGTATTACTGTACTACTTATAGGTAGGTTCAGTAGTCTTTTGTCACATGTTTGAGCGTACCATGCCCAAACATGGGTCATCGCCCTTTAACTATATTGACCTGATTGCTTTAGACATCCAGCAGGATCCATCTGACATCTCCAACTTAATGATGGTCAGGGCCATTTGGCGCTACATGGTGAACATGCAGCAACTCGGCTGCAGCCGCTAGATAGATAGATAGATGCGTACATTTGTGTGCATATGCATACAATTACTCTGTTTCTAGTTTTTCTAGAGAACACATACAGCAGTGGAGAGAACTTTCATTCTGGTGTGCAGATCAGACAAAAAGTGATTACTAGGTCTTTTAGAACAAAGTTCGGGACCAAAAATGACTGATATGGACAATGTTGACCTTTTGTTGGACACATATTACCATTCCTAAAGTGGGATTTTGCAATCTCTCAAAAAAGGCTTATACCAGCAATAAGATGTATACATAATAATTGCATAAAACATCACAAAATTAAATTACAGAGATAAAATTCATGCAGATTATTGCAATATATGGAGATTCAAGCAGACAAAATTACATGTGATATAAAAGTGCACAGCACTATGGAACAATCAACTTAATCAAGATATAATTGGCACCTTCAGGGGCCTCAATGATATGGTCAGAAGGGGCTTTTGCCATCCTACAATATCATAACAGGCCTCTGAATGTGACAGTCTGCCGATTCCCATAATCAATTTCC
Source organism: Ophioderma brevispina (assembly GCA_023653785.1). Lineage (NCBI taxonomy): Eukaryota > Metazoa > Echinodermata > Ophiuroidea > Amphilepidida > Ophiodermatidae > Ophioderma > Ophioderma brevispina. The sequence continues at coordinate 20,842 of JAMKCH010023630.1, forward strand.
ATATTCGTTCATCATGTTCATCACACTCCGTTTGGAGGTTCTGCAGTTTGGAATATTGCCAGAGCTTCGACAACACTGAGACATAACAATGGCCAATGATGCAGTGGGCACACAGCAACCTCTCTGCTTGTAAGTCCAATGACATATGGAGATGGCAGAACAGTCTCTCAAGCTTGTAACTTTCAATCATTCTGTGTGCGGGACACAGTGAATTTCGTCAGTATCTGACTTTCAGTCAATGTGTATGATGTCAAGACCTCAAAGAAGTCATAAGGTGTATACTCTGTTCATTTTTTTTTGACAAATATGTTTGAAATTAAAATTGAATATTTTTCAATGGCAGCGCCCAGGGGTGTCATCCATTTGCTGAGTCATTGTCAATTCCTTAAGGCCATTATACACGGTACGATTTTCATTGGAATGTTGCATTCGACTCTTTCAAATTTATAGTCCATTCGATTTTTTGACCGTGTATATTGACTGTCGAACAGGTAATTACGGACCCAAGAGACTTTGAGTGGAGTCGAAAGGAAATAGGACTTGTTCTATTTTTCGTCCAACTTCTAGGTGTATTAATTGCTTTCCCAGGTACACCCATGTGGCCACATCCACAATTTTGCATACCAAAGAAGGGACAGTCTTTTTTTTTGGTAAACCATCTACATGTGCATGCTTTGCTCACTGCACTATGCATGTTGGTTGATGATCTTGAAATTAAAGGTTTCACTTTCAATAGCAGTTCATTAAAAGAATCTTTATCCATCCTAAGAGAGTTTTTAAAAGCTTTTGGATCCTCCTAGTGGGGGACTGTAGTGAACAGATCTTATGTGAGTGTGCAATCCGGATAAAATTGTGAATTTTGGTACACAAGTACTTTATACATTTGATATCCAAAAAAATGATGGAAGCACTTACTTGCCACACCCCTGTCATGGCCCCCAGCTTTGGATTCCAAGGTTACACAGGGTAAATTTTTTAAAATGTTCCGATTGTGTTGAAAAGCCAGTCCCATGTGTTTGTCTGGTCACAGGATTCCAAAAGGTATAGAGTTTATACTACTGTGACATTAATAGTTTAGGGAATATGGGGTTAAAACTGTAAATGGTATCAATCAATTTTGGTTTGTACAGGGTCAATTAAAAGTTGCTCCAATTTGTTGTAAATGTGGTAAAATTGTTGGTTTTAGCTAATAGAATGAAATAGAGGAATAGTTTTGACTCTCTTAGTGTCTGGTTATTAACCAAAATTGGTGAATAAAGTCAACAGCTATTGGCACTTATTGGATTCTATTGACCTGACCTATTTTTGTTGGCTACGTGAAAACTAGCATAACAGATAAGGCAAACTATTCGTTATTTCATCCTTTAGCTAGGAACAATTTGCACCACATATTAACTGCATCAAGCAACTTTTAACTTTTGACCCTGTACACACTAAATTGACTTTTTCCACCATTTTTTTAACCGTTTTACCACCTAACTCCGAAACTATAAGCCTAAAGCCATAGATAGTGTAACTATACCTTTTTGGAATCCTTGTGACAAGACAAACACCCTGGTGCGTTTTAACATATCAGACATTTATAAATTTTGGACCCCTGTATAACCTTGAAACCCAAGCTGGGGGCCATTAAGAGGTGTTGGCAAGTGCTTCCATCAATTTTATGGATTATCAATGCCCAATGTACTTGTGCAAAAATTCACAATTTAATTTTTTGTTTTTTTCAATTTTACTACAGTCCCCTGCTACCGATCTACTCCAGTTGAAGAGCCTTGAAACATCCTAATGTTTCTCTCCTTGCAATCCATTTTCATACCACAGACCTCGGTTTTTTTTTCTTTGTTTTATAGTAACTTTTTTTAACAGTACTAGAGCAATTATGCAAAGAGAATGTAATAACTGTTGTCTTGGCACATGACCATTGTAATGACAAATTTTTCTCCTTTTACACACTTATAATCATATTCTCTTTCTGCCTCAGTCACTGACCTGAACTACATTCCAAGTAGTGAAATAGTTGATGATATTTTTTGGCCATCCCCGCTCTCTGTGGTCTACCCCAATTACCCTGACATCACTGGACTTTTTGGAAAAATGGATCTAACAGAAGTTGGAACCGTGTATATTGTAAAATATTGCCATTTGATAATGACCAAACCATACTGGAAAAGTTTTGACAACTGAGTTGACTCAACAAAATTTGACCATTTAATAATGGGCTTTATGTTGCTTATTCCTGTCTCAAAAAGTACCCATTTGGGAGGAAAACCGGGTGCAAACCATGTAAAGGCCCAACTTGTTCATTTAGCCTGATCTTATCTCGTTGGAAGCCCAAAATTAAAAAGCGCTGATTTAGTTGGGGAACATCACACCATAAAACATTTTCCCCACCCTAGGCCATCCCCGGAACATCCCAAGGGCCCCAAATGTTCAAGATAGTAGCAGCTTGCCGTCTCCTACAATCTCACTTAAATAAGACGACTCTGAGAATTTTGAATATAATCTTTGTGGTTTCAAACGAGAACTAAAATAATCACCTAAATGCTGAATTCGAAAGTCGAGGTGAACTGATTTTCGTTTTGGGGTTTAGTAAACATTTAACTGTAGTACAAACGGTAACATTTGATATTGTCTAGACACAAAATTTCCGGATTAGAAATTTGTCACAAAGTGTGTGAATTTCTATATGACGACACTGATTTTGAGCTTAGCAATTTCCCACAGTGATTAGTTTATTTGGCTAAGCATTATGATGTAATGCAAAAAAAAACATATAAAAACTGAGGAGCCACATCATCTGGAAATCGGTGCCTTTCCATTAGATGATATCTCCTGTGTAGTTCTAGAAGTAGAGATGGGCAAATGTTGACCTTTGCATGACATTCCTCCTCCTATCACAAGCCCAGGGTTTCTCATGACAGTAGTATCAGCTATACACTATAACCCAATTTGGCTGCAATATCTAGCTCCAGTAAAACAAAAGATGTCCACAATATAGCTCCAATCAAAAAAAGATGTTTGACCTCGACCAGAGGTTGACCTTTTTTGTCACACTGCATCCATCTAGACAGACATGCATTGCCATTTTTTAAGCTAGATTTCACCTCAAAATTTCCAAATGAATCTTTCTTGTAAAATAAAGTCATACATGTTAAGGTGCAACAAGAGATTTTGGGGGCACCCATATATTGTCATATGTAATGATTTAATATAATAACCCACACTAGATTTCTTAACCGTTGTCTTTAGTTACAGAAATGCCTTGAACGTGAAACACAAGGTGATTTTCATTCCCCTTAATTTCATATAAAACATAGGCTTATTTGCTTTCTCCTATAATGAATCAGAAAATTTTTGTACAAAGAAACATTATCCAGCTTTAATCCTTTCACATGGGGACATTTTCTGATAGAAAGCTTTTTTTCCACATTTTAGGGACCCCTGTTTATGTAAATCTCTCTTTGCAACCTTTAAGCTATAGCACTGTAGCATCTTGCACTTTCACAAGGCATATATAGCTCGGTTTGACCCAGTAATTTTATATATACTGTAATATTGTTCTATTTGAAATCTTAATTTAATAATCACAACTTACCATTGTCCTTTTTTGGTAGCAATGTCTCTGTATATAAGTCACCTGCAAATATTACAATGCCCTCAACATGTCTCTCATTCCCATTTGGTTGTCATTTTCTAATGTCCGATGTAATGAAATTTGTGGCTATACATCATCCTCGGCAAGTATTTTGGCATATTCAAACATTTTAAAAGGGAACATCGCCAGATAAGGAAAGGATGCCCTCTATAGGTTTTCTCCTTGAGATGTGAAATCTTCCCAGTATAAAGTGACAATACTCAAAGTACCTTTTGCTGGTTTAAAAAAGATACCACTGATGGTGAAATATAACTGATTATAGAGGGCCTCCCCCTCTCTTATCCAACATGGTCCTTTTTTCTCTTCTCCCTGACACTCATAAATGAGTCCAATCAATCCTGATTCCTTGCCACAAATCATTGTTTCTATTTCAGCTTAGAATCATTCCTAGTTAACTATTTGATAAATAAATGAAATATACAAATGCTATTGTCCATGATAGTACAAAAATAGTTAATTTCAAAAGTTGGCCAACAAGTTTCACTTTCATGTAACTTCTCATGAAAAGTCCTCAAGGTTCCCTCAAATACAAATAGCTATGTACATTGAAAACAGACAATGAAAATATGTACCTTAAATTTACATATATTAATTGAAAATTTAAAACAAAAAATCAATTATAATAGCTAGTTTTTGCAGAATGCTTATAATGTTTTCAACGGGTTACGATTTTCTCAAGCTTTCTCAGTCACAATCATTTTTATAGTGTTCTTTGTACGCTTTCCAGTGCAACACTGGTGTAGCAGGCCTTATTTAAGGTTTCTGAATTCTGCTACCTTGGTAGAAGTCCACTGCACATTCCTAAAAATTAATTTGTGGAGCGCTACAGTCTGAGTAAAAAAATTAACATACCCTTGAAATTCAAACTTCATAATAAAAATTGGAATCAATGGAATGTGATCCTGGGACAACCCCCCATGTCGCCCAGACATTTTTGAAAAATAAAGAGGAGGGTCGTATGGTGTAGGGAGATCCCCGTCTCTTAAAACTGTTATATGTACTTCAAGTCATTTTTTGTCAGATTGTATAGGCAACTTTTGATGTGTTGCGCATCAAAGAAGAAAGAAGTAACAGTTATGGAAACTTAATATTTCAAACTCTGCATGAGTAGTAAAACTTGAAATTAATTTCCCACCTGTGCCAGGTTTTCCCATATCGCATAAAAAAAATATGTGTCCCTTAACATTTTTGCATGCCCCCATCAATCATACCATCTCTAAACCTCAAGATTTCATATGTTAAAACCCCATCCTCTCTGGCATACTTATTTTCAAAGAACTTTAAAAAAACAATTATTAAAACGTTTTTTCTTCTAATTTTTGTATCATCTTAATTTTAAACCCACACTCATAATTTTCCTTATAGTGATAATGTTCCCAAATCACGGCTACTTGAAAATCTTTTATTATGACAACCCGATGTTTGAATTAGGGGTTCATTCATGGGGATTAATTGAGTAATCAAATATAGTAAAGTCAACAAGCACAATTTGTTTTTCTACCCTATTTGGGATTGTTTGTTTTAACAGCTGAATCTGTTGCAATTTTTACAAAATAATCACTGCAGGCAAAACAGGATCTTTTCTTTAAAATACACCTATCTCTATGTAAATCGCACAATCGTGTGTGGCAAAAATCGAAAAGATCCTATATTTTTCTGATTTTGCACATAGTACAGGCGTCACATGGACCGCAGCCTTACTTTCATCAACACACCAAGGCAGCCGCTGCCAAGACGCAGTCTCGTTCACCCTCCTCGAAGGCTCACAGGAACTGGATGGGGTGCGCATCTTTGACACCTTACATACATCAACTGTTTTTCCTTGGCAACTCCACCGCTGAAACGCTGCAACAGTATGGAGTCCAGCGTACATTCACACAAGATTGGTGTCGTTCTGGGTGATGCAATGAGACTTGTTAGTGGTTGCCTTTTTGCAACGCCTTAGATACCTTCCATTCTGTCTGGCATAGGTCCTGCAAACCTTAGAGGAACCTTCAGACGATCAGCCTCGCCAAAAATTGTGATGAACCTGGTCGTCTAATCCCCCAACCAACACCCTTTGAGGATCAGAGAATTCCATTCCCACGGAATCACTTGCTACCCAATCCTGAACTGCAGTCCACAGTATCCCTATCGATCATCCGGGATTAATGACAGATGGTTTGAGCCATGGTCATCCTCTACTTTGACCTAAGCATTTGTGGCCCGCCCCATCTAGCAAGCCAAAGGCTGTGACCTTGATAGGAAAGCATGGGTCAACCTCAACAGACCTCAGAACTGGCGTTGGTCTTACAAAGAACCTTCTTCACAAGATCGGAGTAGAGCCTTCACCAAACTGCGATTGTGGAGAGCCACAACCTTAGCACATCATAGATACTGTGAGGTTTACAAGTCACCCCAAGAGGAAATCCAGGCCTGATCAACCTGGATGATGAAACTATCAGCTGGTTAATAGACCGGATCTTCCACTGTGATTTTTGACTGCACGAACGACCGAACGACCTACAGGCGATATGTTTCTTGCACCTGCCCTGGCATACTACAACATGTATCACTGTCAAAATTGTTACAATCAAACTTAATTGAATCACAAAATAATAGAACATGTGCAGGGGGTCAAACAGCTGTGAAAATGGATCCAAATGGTCACTATATTACAATTGTGATGTGATCTTGGAAACAAACACCGTCGCATGTCGCACATACATTTTTTTTGAAAAAATAAAGAAATACCATTAAAATCTGTTATGGTTTACTCTAATTTTTTGTCAGATTGTATAATGCATAAATAACTTTTGATAGTGTAGCATAGAAATAAAGGAAGTAACAAGTTATGTGGAAACTTGATATTTCAAACTTGCAATGATAGTCAAAACTCAAAATAGAATTTGGCACCATTTGCGGGTTTTCCCATATCGCATCACAATTTTGGAATTCCTTTTCTAGGTCACCCCTCTTGTGCATTTTTGGCTAAAATGCTGCAAGTTAAACGTTGAGAGATCCCCTGACAGGGACATACACCTTTTTAGAATCAATTTCATATTGAGGTCATTAGAGGTCATCCTGAGTACAACCCATGTGAGTCTTGGGCCAGTATTCTTATGGCAAGTAATGAAGTTAATCAGGTCAATTGCATACACAGTAAGCAGTGACCTTGAACTTGTTTGGAAAACAGTAGAGTGGTTTTACATAGCACTGAGGAGAATTGAGAGTGGCAAACAAGAATATTTTCACCATTTAATTGACCTATGACCTAACCAAAAGAATGCTATCTCGTGTCATCAAAACTCGACGTCCGACCATATCTGGGAAAACAACAACTTGTTGTTGAGATGGACGACATAGCTACACAGAATCTACTATGCCGAGAGATAAAAATGACTTACTGCCGACTCAGATATTTTAAAAAATATAATTTTGTTAGTGGTATTAATTAAAATAGTCAACTATAAGAACTAAAGAAGTCCCCTAAAATGCTCAATTCCAAATTTTGAGATGAATTGATTTTCATTTTCATGCAGTACACATTTATTGTATATTATAACGGTGCCAGTATGATACTGTGGTAAAACAAAAATTCCGGCTATATGAAAGACTGGGATTTGAGCTTACGGGTATTTCACAAAGTACTTATATATGATAAGTATTTATTTGAAAATTTAGGGCACCCTCCTTGGGAAATGTCTCCGCGTCAGCCTTTAAAGACAACAATTGCAATTCTGTATAGTTTTCATTCTACAAAGAAATCCTGTTTTGCCTTGTCTGAGATAATGGTTCATCAGATCTCTGTCATTACACATGAGTTGTATAGCAGTGATTCACTTTCATTATGGTACACAATTCACTGGCCGGGTCAGTCCCTGCTCATTGGGACTGGTGCAACCGGGGGCTCCTGGTTCGAATCTCACCCAAGACGTCCAATCTTATTTACCTCCTATCCCTTTACCCCATCCCTTCCTATTGGGTCAAGCTGGTGATCACCAAACGTATCCACGGTGCAAAGAACCATATGTATAATGATCAAAATGGTGTGCAGAGAGCTGCATAATGCACCATTTGATGGCATTATGCTGCATTGTGATGTGAAAGCATTCACGACTGATTACTGAAAGAAAAAGTGCAATAAACTGCCTAATCAGAGTGCTGCATTTTCAATAATGGGCAGTAGAGAAATAGAATATGTGTAACAACCTTAAGACACACCAACCATCACACTCTCACCAAATGATTTACATTTGGTACTCCATATCCATTTGTCAGTGGCTGTGCTGACTAGAGTGATTGATGCAGGGGTGTAACAGGGGCCACTTGTCAGAGGGGGTAAATTCCCGGTTGTGAGGCAGATTTTCCCGGTTGGGGTGGTTTTGAGGCAGATTTTCCCAGTTGGGGTGGTTTTGAGGTAGATTTTCCCGGTTGGAGGTGGTTTTGAGGCAGATTTTCCCGGTTGGGGTGGTTTTGAGGCAGATTTTCCCGGTTGGAGGTGGTTTTGAGGCAGATTTTCCTGATTGGAGGTGAAAATTTCCCAGTGAGCAGGCAAAAAAGGGCTTATTAAGCATGATTTTAAGCTTTTTTTCCCGGTCAAAGCTCTCTGGGGTAGCAACCTTCCCCCACCTGTTACGCTACTGGATTGATGTGATCATTTCAAAGATTCAATCACCATTGAACTCTTTATCAATTTCTCCTCTCACCATTTAAACACTGTCTTCGTCACACACTCAGCAAACTCTGTTCACTTGGTACACCACTCATCCCCTGTTCATTTGTCATTGGCTGTTCACTCTGTTCTATCATATCAGCCGATAAACGCACAACAGTCACATCTTCTTGTTCTCTTTTTGTCTCATCAATGTTGCCTTCTTTTGGCTCTCCTTCTTTACCACTTTCTTTCAACTCTTCTTCTTTACCATTTTCTTTCAGCTCTCCTTCCTTTTGATCCTCATCACCTTTCTCTATCTCCTTATCACCGTCACCAGCCTCTCTTTTCTTGGATACCTCTGCAATTTTCTCCTGTGCTTCTTTCTCTTTCTGAGCTGCCAATTTCTCTTCAAGAAGTTTCTTTTTCTTCTCTGCTTCTTCCAGAATTCTGAGGTAGTCAAAGCCAGGTCCAAAGTTGTGAGGGATGGGGTCATCACTCCACTTGACTGTTGCAATTCTGACAGCAAGCCTTGTCATCATAGACCTGACAAATAAGAGCATAAAAGTAACTCTTATATAACTCTTTGAACACTATTTCTTTTAGGTGTTAGTACCACTGAGTTTGTAGCAAGAAACTATCATATTTTGTTTTCCTAATTTTGCTATAATTTGTATGTACACAAATGTTCTTTTATTGAATACAGATATTCCAGCACAGAGGAAAATGATATGACTTGTCTGTTACTGAGTATTTTAAGTCATTAACTCCTACAAAGCTATATCCCTTCACAACTGCCTTATTACTGTCTATCAAGTGCCAAGTTTTAAAGTGATTGGACATTCTACTGAAAGGTTACCAGTTACAACAAATTGTGCCCAAGTGTATGTGAACTGCAAAATTTCATTAATCACTATCAAATTCAATGTGGTCATTTAAATGGACAGTGAACAATTTTGTACAAGGTTAATATTTGGGTTAATATAACCCCAGATGACCTCTGACCACACTTGCATTGAGATCACAGATGTGACATTACTCTATCTGGCTCAGTGTCAAAGTCATATTGAAATCTATCAAAGTATGCTGACACAGTTAACAATTGTCTATACTATTTATCAAAATACCTTTTACAAGAGGTACGCACGCGCCATCCAGAGGGGGCGGGGCTTAGCGGTAGATGGCATGATCACATTTACGCGCATCGCGCTTAAAGTACGCTTATCTTGTAAAAGGTACTTTGACAGAGAGTATAGGGTTAAAATTTGAGTTAAAATTACCCCAAATGACCCCTGGACCAACTTGGACCCCACGTGTGTTAAGGTCACATGTGCGCCTCTCTACCAAAGACTCACGTTCAAGACCCACAGTAAATTGATATGTATGAATTGTTCTGCAGTTACTTAAAAAATTTGTACTTTGAAATTTTATAATAACCATACATGTACAAGCAAACACACTGTGGTCATTAGTCCCTATCTGAACTTGTTTCTTGGTCAAGAAAATAATAAATGATTCACTACCAGAGATCACCTCTCAACTTACTTGCTCACATTCTTGCAGTACAACATGATGAGAGTGCTTAGACGCTTGCATCCTTTGCGTACAAACTTCATGGATTTGTCAGAGACTTTGAGTAAGCCAGAAATGTCTAAGCTTAGCAAGTAGTGACAGACTCCACATAGGTACTGCACACTCAAATCGGTCAACTAGAAACAGATAATGTGGAAGAAAGAAAAAAAATTGTTTAATGCAGCTGCACTTAAGTTCACTGGTAGGGTTCTTTTTATGCCCAATGTCATCAAAGTCTTCAAATTTTAGAATGCACAATTTTCTTTATTTATTGCCATTCATTCATACACATTTATGCAAATACAGCAGTAAATCAGTGAAGCTGTTAACAAATACGCGAATGTAGCATGAGTGGATTAAAAATGTCAAGCTGCACTCTGCTTACTGTGTAAGGTGCTTTCGAATGCATGCGCATCACACAGGACTGATTTGTTTACTTAATGGGTAATTTATTTTTAATCTCCATAATAAATGATATTTTTTAACTACTGTTTATTCCTAATTAAAGAGGCCAAGCTTGTTTTCTGTCCGTGCATGAATTTATGTTTAATAACTGTGCATTTTTTTGAAAAATGGGACAAATCAATGCACTTGCGCTCAATTTTGATGCTTTCTAATGTACTCACTCCTGCAGAGCTTGTGCATTAGGCGCAGTTATTAACCAAAATTAATGCTATCAATTGGCTCTATAATATTTACTTTTGACCATTCACAGCACATTTACCAGTAGAATGACATCCTGAATGACATGAAAATAACCTAATAATTTGTAAAATCATGGTACGCTAAATTTTAGTAGAGGAAAAATAAGAAAAAAATTCAAGACATACAGAAGGGTCTCATGCTAGGAAACAGTAGCTATACTCCATTTACCTTCCTGAAGGCAGTGATGTCAACGCATTCAGACAGCTGCTGTTGTGTGTGTATATTTGTGGCCACCTTTAGATGCGTGATTGCAATATATCAGTGCTTTGCATCAACACTCACGATTTAATTTTGTGAATGCTGCATTTACCTATGATGTCACTGACTCGAGGAAGGCAAAAGCACTTTTGAAAATATCACCCACTGCAGAAACTATATACATACATGTATATCATGCAACTGAAAAGTTATTGTGAGTATCAAATACTCCCTTCTCTATCCCTCATATATCCTACCTGAAAAAATATTTCTCCTTTCCCCAATACACCTTATGCATTCTTGCATTCTTACCTTATCATTATTTCACTTCAATCCCCAGCTTTTTTTCTCTATACTCATATATTCGTTTCCATACTCTTTCTCTCTTATACCATACATTATTCTCCCCCTCAATTTTTTCTTCCTTCTCCCATTAACCTTCTTCCCTTCCCAAGTTCTTCTTTGCCTCATATTTACTCTCATTCTCTGTTCCCTCTTCCCCATATGGCACAATAAAAATTGTTTCAAAATTATCCTAGTGGTAGCATCAGGTCTTATTCTGAAGTTATATTTTCTTTTATCAAATTGTTCTTTTTGTTTTATCATCTCAAAGTCTCATTTCATTTTGCTACAGCTACTCCAGGATATTCTAGAGTGTACTGCATGTGAGGTTGCTGACATGCATGATGAAGTCTGTGTTATAATGCACGAGTTGATATACGCACTGCCTTGTGTAGATTAATAAGCAATGATATCACACATGCACACACTAATATCATAAACAATATATTCTCAAGCAGTTAATTTTCCCCCTTATGGTATTATGGAATTCCCGCCTATTTTTTTCAGGCGCACCACTGCTAATCAGCAGTGTAATTATAACTTTATATTTTATTTACAAAATCACCATTTCACAACATTTTATTTATCACAACTACCATCACTGTACACACATTCTGTACTACTACTGCCCTTGAACCTAGGGTGAGTGCAGGTAACAGACCCGGGATGATCCATTACTCTTTTCAATAAAGTCTGCAATTTTTTACATGCTCAGGGATGACTCGTCTGAAACATGTGACCACCATTTATGCGACTCTCTGAACCATGAGGCGTCGGGCATCCATCACATACACCTACACATTGTATGCATTAAGTTGGAGCAAGGAGAAATTCTATAATACACTTTTGCAGTTATGCAATTTCTGACCTTATAGGAACTCTTTGAGTATGATCTCACGGGGCTCGAACCAGGTCTGCTCGATTGATCTTATACCCTGCCAGCCGTTCAGCGCCTTAGATCGCTTGGCCACCTCGCCTTCAAACACTAGTAAATGGTCCATGCATCTTTTGGCCAAAATATTGTTAAGATTCCTTAAAACATTAACATTCTCCAATAAACATTTTGTATGGCAGTTCGTTCGTTCGTGCGTGCAAGTCCAAAATCACAGTGGAAGATCCGTCTTTAACCAGCTGATAGTTTCATCATCCAGGTTGATCAGGCCTGGAATTCCTCTTGGGGACTTGTAGACCTCACAGTCATCTATGATGTGGCTAATGGTTTGTGGCTCTCGATCCACAATCGCAGTTTGGTGAAGGTTCTACTCCGATCTTGTGAAGGAAGTTCTTTGTAGTTACGACCAACGCCAGTTCTGAGTCTGTTGAGGTTGACCCATGCTTATCAAGGTCACAGCCTTTGGGTTTGCTAGATGGGCTGTCCACAAACTGCTTTAGGTTCAAAGTAGAGGATGACCATTGCGGCTCATACCATCTTCATTGATCCAGGATGGTCGATAGGGATACTGTGACTGCAGTGTCATGGATTGGGTAGCAAAGTGATTCCGTGAAAAACCAGATGAAGAGTTTTAGACTTGTATTCTCAAAGGGCATCTAACTTTAAACCCAGATTTATACACAATTTTAGTCCTTCATGAACAGACCTTTTTTCTGATAACATACAGTGTGAGTCAATAAAAACCCTACATTCAGGAAAGATTTTTTCTTCAAAGGTTAAACGTTATTTTTGCTTCAATGTTTGCTTTGGTTGTTTACAGAGATAAACAGGCTATCAGAAGATTTTTATTTGGTGTCTTTCGGGCTTTGGGTTCAGAAACTATGTCAATTTTGCGGAGAGACCTAAAAATTCAGTTTGGCCGATTTTAGCCATACAATGCGGAGAGACTGACACCGACGTATACCATAAAAAAAAAAAAAAAAAAAACGTTTTCTGAAAGCCTGTTTATCCTTCTTTATAACCATAGCAAACATTTGAGCAAAAACAATTCTTAACTATTTTAATTATTTTTTATTCTGAATGTAGGGTTTTTTTTTGACTCACACTGTATGTTGAAGTGGATGTAATAGGTGAGAGAAATTCCCGTGGATGGGTTGTTCTGACACATCCATCAGAAATTTTCTCATCTATTACAATACACTTTCAGAGTACATGATGTTAGAAGATAAATTGTCATGTATGTGCAATAGCTGCCATTTGTCAAAAATTCCTATCACACATACTACTATGCCAAGTCCTCGGGCAGTGGCTCTTGAAATGGTTCTTCGAGTGACAGTTGTCTGAAGAATCATTTTAAGAGCCATGATTCAGGAATGATAATCCAGAGTTTTGAGCTACACATAAAGCAGGTCAAGATTCCTGATAAAGAATCTGACTGGTTCAGGAGAGGTGCAAAGGAGGCCATCCACATCAGGACTTCACAGAGTGACCGCAACCGTGACCAGGGGCGGCACCGTCTTTCCAGAGCATACAACACTCTCCTTTGTCAGAGATCACATGACCTTTGGTCACGGTCTGATGATCTCTGACATCTCATCAACACACCATCATCAACAAATCAGTGAGTGGATCACGCCTACGTGTTACTGTCGAAAGCTCTCAGGTAGCAATAAGGTTGCTTGAGAAACAGTCGGCAAGGTTTTTTTTTAGGGTTGGTTGGTAACGGCAAAACAAACTTTTTTTTTGCCTTACATATTTACCATTTGCATCCAGCAAGGTTGACGACAGTCCAAGCTTCCTACATGCAGAATGCCCGGCCTTTTAGCAGCAATCATAGTCAGCCTTTACAGTGAGGAGATGTCTAATGCTCTCCAGGTCCTTTACACTGCTGGACAAACTTCTGAATTCCTAGGTCTGTGATTTGAAAGCATTCTGACGCGTCACATCACGTAGATGCTGGTTTTACCCAAGGCACCTTAGACCCTGCAGAAAATCCGATAACACGATTTCATACAGAGAATTAAACTGTGCACTCCGGTACATACAGATCTTCAGTTTGAAATATGAATACTATTTCCAATCACATTAACATTGAGGACAATCATGACCTTACGGTTCGACAGTCAGACACTGTCTTTTAAAGGCCTACCAGTTGTTTGCTAAATCAGAAAATCCGGAAAAATCATACAGGCGGTTCTCGAACCACAAGTCTCGCCTGCTTTCGCGCTTAATTGTAGACAAAAAGCAGCACACACCATATGGCAATTGTGGAGGCCAGGGCTGTCCCCGTCCCCAAAAAGTTGTGCACCCAGATAAACTCCAATTTCTTAACTAGTTTACTTCCCACTATTCATTTGACACCAAACCTAGGGGTCACAACCTTTTCCATTGTTGAGATATATTCATCTTGCAGTTGAAACACCCCCCGAGCATAATCAAGATGTTTTAGGAGTAAGCCCCCCTGGATTTTGCATTTAATATCATTCTTTACTTCCTGCTCTTTTTCATTTGACACCACCCAGGGGTCACAACATTTTCCAGTGTGGAGATATTAATCATGAGAAGTCCTCACGAGAGCATACTCAGATTTTAGGAGTAGCACCCCGGGGTTTGCATTTGATAGTATTCTATACCTCTCACTCTTTCATTTGACACCACCCAGGGGTCACAACATTCTCCATTGTGGAGATATTCATCTTGAAATCCCCCCACATGAGCACCAGTAAGAGATGTTTAAGGAGTAGCACCCCCGGTTTGCATTTATAGTAATTCTATACTTCTCACTCTTCATTTGATACCACCATAGAGGTCCACAACATCTTCCGTTTGGGATAATAATCTTGAAATGTCCCCACATAATCATAACCAGAGATGGTTGGAGTAGCACCCCCGGGTTTGCCTTTATATATTCTTTATTGTCCTGCTCTTTTTCATCTTGACACCACCCCCACCCCCCGGGCCACAACCTTTTCCATTGTAGATATATTAATCACCATGAAAAAGTCAGGCAAAAATCCTTAAAATTCCTCTAATTTAGTAAAATAGAAATTTATTCAATTTGGCACCACTATTTTTGAAAATCAAATGTGACCACATTTAAATTTGAGTCGCCTACGGGTCCAGAAAGTGGTGAAATGCCTCAATTTTTTCGTATTTTCACATTTTCCAAGAATGTTAAACAGCTTGCAACCCAAAGACTGACCAGAAGTAGAAAAAAACCATTTCACTGAAAACATGGCACTGAATCTAGCTATATATATTGATTAATACCTTTATTGTGGTGTATTCCCCCCCCCTTTTGATAAGTCGTCTTGTTTTGTACACCTTTTTTACACCACCAAATCACACACGCCTTACTGCACATAACCACATGCTGACCTAATTTATTGTAGGTAAACAAACTCCTGAATCAAATTCTTTTTGAAGGTGTAGTATTTTCACACTGACCATTGACAACCTGAGAAATTGGTTGAAATGGACCAAGCATTTAGCATTAGTTGCAATTTTTAAAATAACAAGATGCCCTTTAAGTGGCCCCACAATGCATTTGTGACCACAATTAATTATTCACACAGGGAAGATGTTCCCAATCGTAGTCCTCATGTAGCGAAGGAATTTTGCATATCAATGTACGCTTAAATGCGATACAGCAATTACGCATATATTTAATTAGATCAATTACATCCAAACAATGCCCCTTTAATTGATCCACTTGCACTCTTACCGTAAAAATTTGTGATTCATACAAAGATTCCGGCATCGAAGTCCATGTCATCTAGGAATTTTGCATATCCAATTTACCATTTTCAGTGATACAGCAATTAATGCATTTTCAATTTCGATCAAATGTATCACAAAGGCCCCTTTTAATCTGGCCCCAGCCTTTGACCCAATTATGATTCACCCAAAGATGCATGGCATAATATTCTTTCAAATTGCAGCTAAGGCTTTTGCCTATCCGATGTAACGGTTTCAGAGATACAGTAATTCGCATATTTAATTAGGCTCTTGCATACCTAGCCGCTTGTATCACACCACGCTCCAATTGGAAAAAAGGTGCGCACCATGATAGGCTATCATTCAGTGAAGGGATTTTCCGGTATCCATTAACCGTTTCAAAATTATAGCAATTACGCTGTTTTTTGCATATTATTAGCTCATTTGCATACTTAATTTGCCCCGAAATACGCCAAAATCTAACAGTTCGAGAACTCTCCAATCCCGCTCCCTTCCACCAATTCACATCATCATCGCCCCTACGGAACTCCAGAACACTTGTACACACCGTTGCGGAAAATTTTCGTTAATTATGCAAATTAGATACTTAATTAGCATATTTTACTACGCCCAAATTTAATCAGGTCTAGAACTCGTGGACCCTCTCTTTCCACCAAGTTACATATCATATCCCTTACGGATCTCAGATAAATTGTACACAAGCCCGTTAACACGGACGTCAAGCAGACAGACAGCATTACAGACAGAGACAGACGGACGGACGGACGGAAGCCACATACAGACAGACAGACAGACAAACGACAGACAGACAGTAGACAGACAGACGACAGACAGACAGAAAGAAAAGTTATTACTAATCCTCTGCCGAACAAATTTCAGGCGAGACAAAAAATCAGATTTTGCATTTCTGTACACGTACAGAAAAAAAAAAAATATCTAACATACCCTGCAACTGATAAGACCAGTAGCACCCTAATAAGGATAACAATCGGAATTTTTAGTCATTACTGTCCGTAGGACACTTCCTACATACATGGTTCAATGTTCAATGTATTTATTCAGCATAACATATCGTACTTGACGGAAATGAATAATACAGTAAATGTAATTCTACTAACATAAATTATAAATTGGCAACTGTGGCTAAAATGAGCATTTGAGGGCTATGAATATGCTAGGACCAGTATGACAACCCTAGTAGGGCTCTCGATATTACTGGCCCTGTAAACCATACAAGTAAATATACCGAATATTACAATATGACACAATAGGGATTATATAAAATATTACATTAGGTAATAACATTACAAAGAAACAAACAACACCCAACTATATCGGAATGCTACCACAAACACTTACGGAATAAAGGATAACGGGAATGACAATGACCGACTTTTCAACATGTCCTGCGGAGGTATGTAGTACTAATGCGTAATGAGGAAGCAGAGGTGAAGAGGTAGAGGTGGAGAAAAAAAAGTAAAAGGATAGAATTAGAAATGCAATGAGATAAATGGAAGAAGCAAAAAGACTGGGGGAAATTATTAAAATTGTAATTTTGTATTTTTGTTATTTTTGACAACTTATTGTTTTCAGTATTTTTGTTTGTAATTGTTGTGATGGTTCTGGGAAATCATTCCAAAGTTTTTGCGCCGTGGTACTGATAAGTGCTTTTCAAGAGGAAGATTTTGGGAGGGGAAGTTAAGTTTTGTCGGCTTTTGTCCTGGTGTGATAGCTGTGGATTTGTCTGGTTAGGATAAAGGTAGGTGCCTAAGAGTGTCGGCGGTAAACGGATTGTTTGTGATAGTCAAACATAAAGAGCGCTGTTGAAGTTGGTTAAGTAAGGTGCTCTAATTTAAGTGTTTTCAGTGAGTGAAATAATGGCAAGTGTGAGTTCTAGGGGGTGCGGTTTTGTGATAGTGCGAATGCCCAGTTCTGTGTGTGTTATTTGTGATCGTGAATGATGTTGGAGGCCCTATGATATTACAGTAGCTAATGTACGGGAGAACTAGTGTGTTGTACAGTAATTTTAAGTGTGGTCTGGAGGTGGTGTTTAACTCTGCAGATTGTACCAATTGCGTGAGACCGCTTTGGTAGTGACAGAGTTTGTGTTCATATCATGTTTGTTTGTCGTCGATTGTGAGGCCAAGAACATTTTGGTTGAGTGTACATGGGAATTGTGTCTGGTTATCTATTGTTAGTTTATTGTGATGGTGTTGTGTGTAGAGAAAAGCATGTAGTTAGTTTTTGAACCATTGAGAGAAAGTTTGTTGGCCCGAAACCAGTCAGTGATTTTTTGCGATTTCGATCATGCTGTTAAAGAGCGCATTAATGTTAAGGGTTTTGAGAGAAAGTGTTTGTGTTCATCTGCAAATAATATTAGTTTTAGTGTGTTAGAGATGTTAGTGATTCATTCAGTAACTGATGAAATAGTAGGGGTCCAAGGATTGTGCCGGGACGCCAACTGTGATAGTTTTGATGGATGATTCGGTGGATTGTACGTAAACTGATTGTGAACGGTTGGTTAGGTACCTCCTGAACCCACTCCACTGCTACTCCACGGACACCGTAATGATAAAGCTGTGAAGAAGAACTTTTGTGGTCAATGTGTCGAAAGCCTTGTGAGAGATCCAGGAATACTCCCATGGTTTGGCGTTTAATTTTTTAGTGAAGGGTTGAGGTTGGTTGTTAGTTCAAGGAGTGCCATGTAAGTTTGAATCGTTTGGGCCTAAAACCGTATTGTTCTTCGACCGAAGTTGGTTTATTGAAGAATGTAGACAGACTGTGTACATGATTTTTTCAAGTAGTTTTGAAAAGATGGAAGAACGAAATAGGCGGTAAATTTT
This sequence comes from Ophioderma brevispina, assembly GCA_023653785.1. NCBI lineage: Eukaryota > Metazoa > Echinodermata > Ophiuroidea > Amphilepidida > Ophiodermatidae > Ophioderma > Ophioderma brevispina. The sequence continues at coordinate 39,420 of JAMKCH010023630.1, forward strand.
GCAATTTTGTGGCATCTTTTGTTTTTATAAATAGAACTTTGGCTGAAAATTTGAGGTGACCTGGGAATGTTCCGGTGAGAAGTTATTGGTTAAATATGTGCATCGGAGGTGATATGATGTTATCATATAGGGGGGTTAGCAATCCAGGATCTATCCCTTGCAGAATTTGATAAGATTTGATACTATCAAAACCCTATCAAATGAAAATCTATTGAATTGGGACCCGAATTCAATAGGTTTTTGAAGAGTTTGATAGAAAAAAAACTATCAAATTCTAACAAACAGCCAAAAAAGATTTGATAGATTTTTATGACATTTTGAAAACATATGGAATATATATACCAATTTATAATCTGATGACCTATCAAAACCCTATCAAAATTTGAGTTCACATAGTTTTGATAGAATCTTGTTAGCAATTTAACAAACCCCTAGAAATACTTCTGCTGGTGGATGTATATTTGTCAAGGCATTATTCCTATTCAAATAAACTATCAATATTATTGATAGGATTTCACAGCTTGATGATATCTAAAACTATCAAATAGTTTCGCTGGTGGCTGCATTGTCTGGAGCGTGATACTATCAAAACACTATCAACATTTTTGCTAGGTTTGATAGACCCTCATCAAGAAGCTATCGAAACCCTATCAAATACTTTTGCTGGTGGCTGCATCATAGGGGAGCATTATTCTATATCAAAACACTATCAAACTTATTGATAGGGTTTTGATAGACACTCATCAACAAAGCTATCAAAACCCTATCAAATACTTCGGCTGGTGGATGCCACCGAGCCTGGAGCGTTATTTCTATCAAAACACTATCAAAAATTATTTGATAGGGTTTTGATAGACCCTCATAAGAGCTATCAAAACCCTATCCAAAATTACTTCTGCTGGTGGCTGCATCGTTAGTGGAGCGTTATTCCTATCAAAACACCATCAAACATATTTTGATAGGGTTTTGATAGACCTCATCAAGAAGCTATCAAAACCCTATCACATACTTCTGCTGGTGGGCCTGCAATCGTAGCTGTAGCGTTAATTCCTATCAAAACACTATCAAACATTTTTTGATAGACCCTCAACTGTATCATTAACATCACATTCAGTGTCAAATAGATGTGGTAAACCCCTGAACTGTTCCTAATCCATCCCGCACTCTCAAAATGCGGGCCATGTTAGAGCATCCGTATCATGGATACACGCGGCCGCCCGATCAGCTACTCAGTTGAATAAATCCTGGCGCCACCGCACGCCATTACCAATGACTTGTGGATAAGAAGAGAAGATGGTTACCACCCATGTACAGGGGGAAAACGATTATTAAGCCAAGTTTGTTTTTTTTTTCAAGTGTTTAATTATGATTTTTAATAATTACTAACAGACAGTGACAAAATACTTTTGGGGCAACGGGGGCTATTTGAGCAATTCTGCCAGAAAAAGTAGCCCTCGTAGTGCTTTTACCATAGGCCTTTTCACATGTAGATTGCACTTTTTCAACCAAGGTGTCCCATTTTCAACTTGATAAAAACTTTTTGTTTGTGTTTATTTTTGAAGTTAAGGATCTAATTTTAGTATTTTTTTTAGGTCCGGAGCTTATCTTGTGTACTTACCAATATTATATTTCATTTTTTGAAATACATATATTTTAAGAAAAATGGATTTTTTCTACGGGTTTCTAAAAGTGTTTTTATGGCACATTACATAATTGTTTGCTTTTGTATTTGAAAGATACCTGCTACACAATAATCTGTCCAAGTATGAACCATTACAGATAAGTTTTAAAAAAATTTTATGCTCCATTTTATGCCTTTTTAAGGCCAAAATGGTACTTCATGTGAAAAGTTTTTAATACAAAACTAAAATATAACAGAGCACACTAATTTTCCCTGAATTACGAATTCAGTATGGGAAACACACACAAGAAATTTGGGCAAATTGTATCCATTATAGCAACAATGTGTGTAAATTGTAAAGGCTGGACTGACTGTGAACGTAATTTTTGACCTAAGAGAGACCGTTTGTTATTACTACTAATAATAAACTGCTTTTGAAGCTACTCCAAGTAAGGTCTTATACTAACTGCCAATAAAAACTACCAGTATTGAACTCCTTGCTCTTCTAATCTTCCAAAAATTTACAAATCGTATTTGTTTGGCTACTTTGGGCAGACGTGACTGTGCACGGAAATTGCGGAATTTCAAATTTGCATTTTTTCTTTAACCAAACCAATTAAAAAAATTTCCATTCACTTTCCCATACATCAGCCATAAAAACATACTATAAATTTCAAAGCCGTTAGCTATATTAATTTTAGAGATAGGAGCAACAAAGGCAGACGTGACAAATGGCATGGACGTGACATGTGTGAACGGGAAAAAATTAGATTTGGTGATGGTGAGGCCCCAAAGCTATCTGACCCCAATTACCCTTAAAAGTTTGTTACCATTTGATAGATTGACTGAAAATGTTGTGAAATCTACATACCAGAAAGCAGTAAATCCCAAACTAAGTTTTAGACATTCCAAAAAGGCAGGGACGTGACAAATTTGTGAACGGAAAATTGTGAACAGTTTTTCAACTCGCTCCAAAAAATCCTGAAGTTTTCAAACCAGCCCGAGGAATCAACTTTGGCCATATAAATTGATTTGCAGAGTGTTTATGATTTATTGGCATAATCTAATATCCAGGACATCATTTTTTGTCTTTTCTAGACAGGCAGAAAAAACTTTTGTACAAATGCGAACGGAAAAGTAACGTCCTGCCACTCGTTTTGAAGGGTTCAAAGTCCCTTTAAAAAGGCTGTACAAAAAGTTGGTTTACTTGTTTAGAAAGCACTATTAAATCTCTCCAATAAATAAAAAAAAAATAAATCTGATGGGACAACAGGGTTAAGTGGCAACTGAAAACCAAAAATACATGTTTTTTGGTTGAACAAAAAATTAACCGATTCCACTTGGGACTGGTGTCTCCTGAAATGACAAAGAGAAGGAACTTGTGTTAAGATATGGAGGGTTAGGCCCTTAGGGATTATTATAAGTTAAAAATACCACAATGATATTTTAGGCCCTTCTCTTTTTAACCCACGAGTCCCAAAAGTCAAAAACAGCCAAAAGTTGCATCTACCCTTATGAAAGGAGGGCCCATAGGCCAAAATTTCTCACAGGGGCTAGTTTGTGAAAACTGAGGGCTAAATCGCCCAAGCCCTCATTTATGTTGTGCCCTGATAATAAATACTAGTTAGTAAGATAGTTTTTTTTTTTTCATTATAAATTAATTATATAACGGAACAAAGGTGCTAATGTTTATGATTATTGGAATTAATTTTTCTCATTATTTCTCAAAGATGAAGTTAATGAAAAACAACTAAATGTCGAGTAATAAAATCAAACATGAGGAATAAATATCATTTTAAATAAAAAATAGTTATACTACAATTAAAATTTAGTTAAAGGTGAATAATATTAATAAATACTTTTAGAATAAGGGGAGATCTTACGATTTTTTAGTTTGATCAGTTGACACTCAGAAGGAAAGAATTTTGAAAAGCAATTTTGCGTTTGGAGTTGTGCCCAAAAAAATGTAAAGTGTACTTTGGAGACATGTCCTAGTTGACATTTTATGCATTAATAATTGATATTAACAATCATGTCAGAAGGAATAATGTAAATGCATTGCCCTGTTCATAAGGTAGGGGGTCTTTTTCTGAACGGCCATTTTTGATAGGTTTTTTAGTGGGCATAGCCAATTATAGTCCGTGTCGCTACCTCTGTGCAGTGCATAACATTTACACCCACGTCAAGAAATGCCAGTATTTATATAACGCACGAAAAAAGCGCCTCGCTTCAAGTCAGCGGAGAGCGATTATTCATGCGATCAAAAATCTCGCGCTGACGTCACTGCACGGAGGTAGAGACACGGCCTATAGATATTCAAAACGGGAATTTACCAAACATAATGACCCTGATAAGCGTCTCCTACCTAATGGGTCATCCTTGGAATGGTGGGTGCTAGAACTTTAGCAGATTCTGCCTTTGCTAGTATTAAATGCGTCGTTGTCATGCATTAGGCAAAGCTTTGGGAATGTACGACGAGTGTATTTTTCGGCATGCATACATCATGTCATTGTAGTGTGCTCCAACGTTTCCGATGTTCATTGAAAAGGTTATTAGCTAGGGTATATTTATACTGAGTAATAATCATTGAACTGATTCAACCCAAACATCGGAAAGAATTTTGTATTGTGCCAGCACCCCATGAATTCGGCAGGCACCATGCATAAACGGAAATAAACTGCGTTGAAGGAGGTGGTGCAGAAAATCTGAATTCATCCCCAATTATCTGCTGCATGTGTGCACATGCCGGCTGGGTGTGGTTGTGTGAGTTATTGCGTTGCCATATTGCATGGAGTTGGTCAGCTGCCATGGCATGACTGCTGTATAGGACAGGAGCAGCGCAGAGAAGAAAAAAAGACCCAATTTTAATATAAAGCCTCGCGTCTGCTAGGCTAGCCTAAGCCTTAATTGCTTAATTCTTAAGGGACATTCAGTATGTAGTAATTCTGTCACCAATCCTCAGCAAACAGGTTGTTTATGTTGCGGTCGCTCGTTCACGTAGCGTGGCACGTCGTCCGTACTACCTCCTAACAACGCTAAGTGCTTACCTATTTGAAAACCGGGATGGTGCGCAGCGGATCCGAAGCGGAATAATAAGCAAATCCAGAATCGTCAATAACAGCAATTATTGAAATCTTTACCTGTGTTGTAGTCATAAATGGTATTTTATATGATTACGCACGTTGTTTCCTTGAAGAGTTTCCATCATGGTTAAAATCTGATGATTTTTGAAACGGTGGTTGATTGATTTATTACGTTAAAAAATCCCATTTAAAACATTAGGCAGTCGCCCCACTAGATAGTGAGTCGCCCGGATTGTTCCCGGTTTATTTTCTTAGAATATGCACGAGCACGTATTTCGCTGATTCCCAATAAAATACGAACATACACCCGGAATAATGGAAGTGGGAGCGAACCTTTTTTGTTGTGTTGTTTAGCTTCAATTTTTCGGTCACTTCGTGCCCTTTTAGGGCCATATGTCACGGAAGTAAGCATGAGCTGTGCACCGTTTGTATTTTTAAAATCGAGCTAGTAGGGATTCTAAGACATCAAAGTTTTCATATCTACACGGATTTCGTGTCATCGAAAGACTGTAAGTATACCAAATTCTTGACTTTGTGGCACATATGGTGGACTGTGGTCCCGTTTTTTTTTACTGTACTGCCTCTCAGGCCTTGTAGGGAGAGCAGATAGTAGGGGCTATCGGAGGGAAAAACCAGAGCAACCTCGTGCTAGTGTGAGGCTCCCGAATTCATAAGGTTGGGGGCTTAACTCTGATAACCAGATCTGATAAAATCATGGGCACAGCGATATGCCCATTGTAACTAGCACTCGCTCATAATGCTGGTAGCTGTCAAAGTACGCTTAATTCAAACAATTATTACGGAATTCATTTTACGGCCAGACGGCCGATCGCGATAGGTCTGTGACTCACTGAATGTGTGTGTGGATGTATGACTGCTCAGACGAGCGCTAATTGCCGTGATTTCTTGCCTGTTGGGTTGTCAGCACCAAATAGAGCCCAATCATATACCATAAATTTCCTTTTTTCATTCGAAGATGCATACCTTCAGTTCTGATTATCTCTTCTTTGACAACACAGCCACGAACAGCCGTTGTAGCATCAATTGTTTTCCACTTCAGATTTCAAATACATGAACTTTGACCCTCACCTTCTTACAGATCAGGGCTACGGGACAAGGGGGTAGGACATGCCAACCCTAACAGCAACAGCAAATCGAAAAGAAACATCCGGCTTAATCCGAGTGCTAGTCTCTTTCAAATACAATGGCACCCCTCGGGGTTTTGTGTTTTATTTATTTACTTTATTTTTTTTTTGGTTTTTTGGTATATGCCATAACGTATAAACATATGGAGATCAGGTAAAATAATTCAAAATTAGATCTACTGGAATTATATACATAAATTAGGAATAAATGTTTACAAAACTAATGGAATGCAATAAAATACACTACCAAATAAAATTTTCAGCATACGTGTAGTTAAAGGGACTGATACGCTAACTAGTGAAAGTACCCGGTTATTAAAAGACTAAGTAAATAGGCGTTTGTTAGAATGTACATGTAAAAAAGCTGAAAATATTTCTAAGTCCAATTGATAGACTTTGAGAGGAAAAATTCATTGTAATTAAAATTACTAAGTCCAATTTGATAGAAATTTTAGGAAAACATATCATGGTAAAAATTATAAGTCCAATTGAGCAAATTGATAGGAAATATATCATTGTTAAAATACCTAAGTCCAATGGTAGACCATTTGATAGGAAATATCATTGTAAAATTACAAAGTCCATTTGATAGAAATTTGTTAGGAAATATATCACGGAAAATTACTAAGTCAATTTTTAATAGAAATTTGATAGCAAAAAGGGCAAGATTTGATAGCTATTTTGGATGTTTACAGTATATTTGATAGATATTGCTAAGCGAGTTAAAAGATCTAAGTCATAATTTGCTAGAGATTGATAGATTTGATAGACATTTGATAGGAAAGAAATTATCATTGTAAAATTACAAAGTCCAATTTGCTAGAAAATTTGATAGGAAATATATCACTGGAAAATTACTAGGTCAATTAATAGAAATTTGATAGCAAACAAAAGGGCAAGATTTGATACATTTGATAGTTATCAGTATATTTGGATAGATATTGATAGCGATTAAAGATCGAAAGTCATATTTGATAGAATTTGATAGACCCTTGCTAGACATTTCTCATTACTAGCAAATTTCTATCTCAAAACATGGTTTGATAGAGATTTGATATATCCAAACTCTATCAAATGGGCAATTTGATAGAGTTTTCATGCACATGTGATATACATTTGATAGTTAAGAAAAATTTCGCAAGGGATTTATCGGTATACATGACATCTTTTTACAGGTTTTAGTAGGTGGCGAAGTTTGTGAATTTCATCGAAGTGACTGGATTCAGGAAAAATGAGGTGAATGTATTTTTTTGCAAGGGTTTATTAAATTGGTTATTGGGAGGTGGAATGTGCAGCCAAGTTTTTGCCCAGGTTATTGAAGTGATTGTGTGGTTGAATGCGTTAGTTATGTCAAGCGGGTCAGTTAACTGCTTATTATTATGAGTGTACATGGTCAGGATTGTTTAGTGGATACCTTCATGCCTAGAATGTTGTTGAGGGATGTTGTCCCAGGTTTTGGTAAATAAGATCTTTGTAAGGTTTATGAATTTGTGCGTGTTGTGTTTTGTTTGGCCAATACGAATAGTGTTGAGTTTATTTGTTTTTGTATTGTTTGTATTGTAGTTTGGTTGCTGGTGTGTTTTTCTTCAGGTATGTTTTGTGCGGCCGGTGCATGTGTTTGATTGACTTGGAAATGGCAGTTGTCATCCAGGGCGCTTGTGGTACGATGTTTTATGTCTTATTTTGAAAGGGGAATTCGATTCTGTAATGTTTGGTATAAGTTATGAGTAAGTTGCTGTAGCTTGGTTAGGGTCATTTTCTGTGAGTATATGTCCACGATTCAGTGTTGAGTATACGGTTAAATGTGCGAAGGTTGTGATCTCTGTAGTCACGGTTAGTGATTGTTGTTTTTTTAGCATGTTATGCTAAGAGATGATGAGGAAGATTGGGAAGGGATCTGTAGTGTCTGTGACAAATATATCCCTGTTGTGGAGTCTGTGTCAGTGGATTTGGTGATAATGTATCAATGAGTGTGGCTTGGTTAGAGTAATTCTTGTAGGTCTGTTAATTTTGGGGATGTAGGAGTTTGAAAGTGATGGTTGTGTTAATAAAGTCATTGATGTGTGGATGAGGGAATAAATAAGAAGATTGATATGAAAGTCACCGACAATATAGACATCGTGGTTAGTTTTATTAGTTCAGTGAGAAGTGCTCGAAGCTGTTCTGTGTTAAAATTTGGGATTGTGTGTTCATGCAGTCTGTAAATACTCCGACAGTTATGGTTTAGGTCTATGTTGGTGTTCTGTTAATGGTGAGATCGATGAAAGTGAGTCAAATTCTGGTCCTGGTGCTGTGTCGATGAGATTTTGTATGAGGTGATTTTATGTCAAGACAAACTCCCCGTCCTCTGCCCAGTGAGAGGTCCTGGAATGTACGTGTAGCCATTAAGGAGGGGGTTAATTGGTGTCCGTAAGCCCGTTTCGGAAAATGCTAATAAGCAGTGAAAGAAGGAATGGTTGAGGTGATCAGGTAGTTAGTGATTTCTTTATTATGATTTTTGTGATACTACGCCAGTTGAAATGGGAATATGGAAAATGAGTCATTGTTGATGAGTTTTGTTAGTGTTGTGTTGAAGATGTCGTCAGTGTGATAGCGGGAGTCAGAACCAGAGATTGTTTGTGGGATGTTTGCCGGAAGGTGGGTGGTCACATGTTTGAAATATGGGGTATGAAGATAACGGGTTGATATTGCAAGGGAATTAAGTTTTGATGATGTTCAATTTAGTGTGGGTGAAAAAGCAATGGTGATGCGCGAAAGTCTTAGTCGTGACGCATGTGGTTAGAGATGGCAGTCGTTATATAGCAGGGCGCGGGCATACTGGAAAGGATACGTCAAGGAAAAAGTACGCGAAAGTGTGTATGAGAGAGGAGAGAGAGAAAAAATTAAGAGAAAGAGCAGGAAGAGTGAGAGAGAGAGAGGGCGAGAGAGTGAGAGAGTGAGAGAGAGAGAGAGTGAGAAGGGGATTTGAGAGATGGGGTGGATGAAGTAGGCTTGAAAAAAAGACAGAACGTTAGAAGAGAGAAAGTTAGAAAACAGGTGAAAAAAGTGCGACAATACCTCATGGACAAGATGTGTTGACACGTCAGACAAGACGAAAGCACTAAGAAACAAAAACGAGTAAAAACAAAACAACGGCTAAGCAAAATACAAATTTCTAAGGATTTTATTACAAAAAAAACTTAAGAGTAAGCAGGTGTACACAATAATGCAAGTGTACTTAAATGTTATTACGAACAAAAAAAAAAAACCCGAAGTTAATTAAGATATAAAAACGATTATGGGAGGTGGTAGTGGAGGTGGGTGAGCGGAGCTAGCTATGATGTTTGCTCAACAAAATCACAAGAATGGAAGATGAAGTATGACGCGAGAACGTTTCACCGAAGGTCGTCATTCATTATTAAATACGTTTAGAATTCAATATGACTGATAGCTTAGGTGGTGATAAAAAATATTCAAACGAGCAATGAATAAAGTAATTACACCAAGTAGAACATGCGCGAATATAGATAGGAATACATATAAAAGGAAAAACGCTATAAGTATAAAAAAATATGTTGACCATTAGCAAATAATATTGTCACATGATTCACACAGTATATAAGTAGGCTGACGATTTAACTCCGCACACAACATTGAAGAATTACTATAATAGCAAGGGAAGTAATTAATGATAATATGGGAGTAAATTCATATTACCATGCAGAAAGCAGACAATGATTGTTTATGGAATTACTAATTAAGTAAGCAAAAAATTTAAAGAATGAGCGGAAATTAAAAGCATGCCTAATAAGCCTTGTAGGAACTAGGCAAAACAAATGAAGAAAAGCATAATGGTCTGCTAGAAGCAAAATATAATTGCGCATTAAATAATAATAACAGACGAGAGAAAAAACCGGGGTTACGTAAGAGACAATGTGGGCCATTAAACCAAAACATTGTAGATGACTCTACAAGGAGGGGGAATACAAATGCGAATTTGTGGTACCAAGTATGCGATATAGAATTTTAAAAATCTGAACGTAAATAATTAGTAACTACAAACGCATATAAATCAATGATTACCCAATATGTTGGGTTAAAATTGTGAGTATATTTTGTTCATCACCAAAATGGCAAGACTCTCCCACCCGCGATTGATATAGAATACTGCAGCACACACACAGTGCGAGTGTACGCGCATCGCACAATTACGGTAAGAGACGCGCGGGGTAAAGCTGAATACTATCACGAGGGTGGAAACAAAGACAAAAAAAACATTTTTGCCTATTAGGGTAAGAACAAAGTATAGTAGTACTGTGGTCTGAGCAGTATCGGGTGATAAGTATTTAACGGGGAATCAAACATACACAAAAAACGCACCAAAAAATAAATGTACTGAAGTGTATTTGAACAATAGCAAATAATTGTAACAGTATTTACACAGTCAGTATATATTATGTAGTATGGACGATTTAGCTCACACACAACATGAAAAAAATACTAATGGCCAGGAGTAATTAATGATAAACGCTGAGTAAAATATATCTACCATGCAAAAGCAGACACAATGATGTTAATGGATACTGGAGATGTAATGAATGGAGATTTGTATCTTGGAACACGCCGTTTTCGTCCTTTTGTCAATTCTTCAATTGGAAAAAGTAACTTAGTGAGAATTCTACAGCCTTAACATTCACTTTTAAGGTTGCAGCCAATTTCAATATTTTTTGCTTATTCATTTAAATCACTGATGATTAAGTTTTGAAGGGGAGCAAGAGTGATCACTACACTACAACTCTCATAAGTGCATTTGATCGCCCCCTGCATCTCTCCCCTATGCATTGTAGGGGAGTGATTTGTAACTCCGCCAAAAGGACTGTCGGAACACGCACCCTTTTAAAAACGCCATCCTGAAAAGTAAAATTTTCCAAAATTCAGCTAAGTCGGTTTTGAATTGCCACAACACCAATGGATAAAAAAACAAGAAGATTTATGATTGTACCAAAGGGTATTAGAATCACAGCATTATGTTCTTATGCAATTATCAGTATTAATTAGCATGCAAAATAATTTGGATGCAAAAACTATACATCACACATCATGGTCTACCGCTCCTACCAAGTTTAAAGTTTATGGGTTGTTGTATTTGCTGGTATCGGGGCTGATGGTGCTTTTCAGTACAAAGTATTGCGGTCGTAAGTGTTAGGACTTATGTATCTGTTATGTGCAAAACCAGATATATCAAGGCATGTTAGGGCAATCATGTTGCCTAACATCTCAGCACCACCATCAGAGATATGCCCACTAAGTACATTATTGAGTCGTAATTGTTAATGACTTACTGTATCTGTTATACTGCAACCAGATATATCAGGCAGTTAGGGCAATATGTTGGCCTAACATCTCAGCACCACCATCAGTGATATGCCCACTAAGTAACATTATTGAGTCGTAAGTGTTAATGACTTACTGTATCTGTTATAACTTGCAACCGATTATATCAAGGCATGTTGGGCAATCATGTTCAGCCTAACATCTCAGCTCACCACCATCAGTTTGATATGCCCACTAAGTACATTATTGAGTCGTAATTGTTAATGACTTACTGTATCTGTTATACTGCACCCAGATATATCAAGGATGCATGTTAGGGCAATCAGGTTGCATAAAATCTCAGCACCACCATCAGTGATATGCCCAATAAGTACATCATAGTCGTAATGTTAATGACTTACTGTTGTATACTGTTATCTGCAACCAGATATATTCAAGGCATGTTAGGGCAATCATGTTGCCTAACATCTCAGCACCACCATCAGTGATATGCTCGCTGATGAACAAAGCTGCCATTACACTGACGTAACCACCTGTAGAAACAAAAGAAAACATTTAATTAATAGTTCACCAGAATCACCAACACATTTACTAGTAAGTTAAAAAAAGGTTAGCATAGGTGCATTTTTGCTGATCTTAAAGGGAATATGTACAAGATTTTTGTTTAAGCTCAGGTTTGACTACATTCATTAAAATATGTACAACATCACAAATTACCGAAAAAATAATACAATTTGAGGCATTTTAATTTTTGCTTTTTTGACATCACGAAGAAAACGGGCGGATTTGGATTTTTTGCCACGGCTGGAGCTTCATTGATCAAACGCGCCCAATTTTGCTCTCCTCGTGACGTCAAAAGTGATGACCAAAACATTGTGTAGACTCGAATTGTGATTGATGACACTTTTGTAATATTGATGGATAATGAAGTAATAATAAAAATTTGAAATAAGTTACAGATATTATCTGTTTCAATTCGTGTGTTTTAAATTATTGATTGAATTAAAAAACACATCGACGCAGTTATAGGAAAGTGGCAAAACTGGGATATGATGGTCACAACGACGTCAATTATGGATGGTCATCACTTTGACGTCACCTTTTGCCTGCGTGTGATTTGTCGGAATCGTTTTCGAGGTAGTAAGCTATTGGGCGGAAAAAATTAAAAGGGCCAAAATACTCAACAAAATGTGACACAATTTTCAACTTATTTTGATTTAAGGTAATCTACGTTACTTAGCTTTCCATTCCATTACCAAATTTCCAAATATTAGAATCATGACATAATTTCCTTAAAGGGTACCGATTTATGTCTATGGGTTCTCTACTTGATATGAGAGCCGGAAAACTGGCACATATTGCCCCATCGCAATACAGTGGAAGGAAACCAAAATTTGCAGTTTTGAGGCAGAAGCATCATTAATGCAATGCAAAAGCCCATTCAATACTGGTTAAATTGATGTTAACCATTAATTCGTCATTTTTTTTTTGTTATTCTTGGATGAATGAAATGGAGTTTGAGGGCTCAAAATTTCAGGACGAACAATGAGAAAAATGCAGTTTCATCTGATAGCAAAAATCGGATACTACTTCCGGGTAAATCAGGGGGGGGTCCCAAAAACGATCAGAACACAAACCTTTAAGAACATCGTTTTTGATTATGGTAAAAGTAATGAAACTTGAACCTACTAAAATAAATTAAAGTTCTAAATTAATGTTGTCCTATTCCAAACTGGTTAACCACTTTAAACGCCAGAGGGATAATATTGGGGTTGTGGTAATGTCGCATAGACAGCAAGCTTCCAACATTGAATTAAATATTAAGTGTTATGACTGCCTTTTTACCACTGTGGTTTTCTTCCTCGTTCTTTAATGTGTTATTGGAAAAAAAAAAAACCTTGTGCGAATTTCTACCGACTTAACTTTCTTTTAAAACGATACTGCAAAAATTCCAAATATTTTATGCCTCATGTGGATTCACCTGATAAAAAAAGTGATGTTGCCCTAAACAAACTGGAATTATGACATAAATTACGACCATTATTATTCAGGCAAATCTTTCCATAATGAGGCAATCTAGCTGGAATTGTAACTTTATTACAGCAGGATCTGACATTTCAGAAAGCGACAATTGCAAGATATCCAAAAACATTCACATCTTTCTAAGAAAATTTATCATTTTTTAAAAACAATGTTGATCACCAAAAAACAGATTGTCCTCAGTTGCCAGATTTCCATTTGTCTCTTTATACAAAAATATTAACTTTTTTTGATTTTAATGTTCAGAGACCTAAACTTTCCAGCTAGAGTTCTCTGTTCACCCAGCACAGTTCTAAAGTTTAGCACATACACGTAGGCCAAGTTGACATAAATTGAAAGTTATGAGCATGAGTGAACATAGAACTTTTTCCTAATTTTACTTCTGTACAATTTGATGATGGCGATCGTCGTAGACACGGACACAATTGTAGATTGCATTCTCTTCTTAGCTTGGTCCGTGATGCCTTCTACAAGATGTCGTACTCCTGGATCACTTATTATGAAGGGGAAAACAAAAAGAGATCTTTGTCAAAAAGTAGACAACATTTAAGATGAGGGTTTTAAACCTTTCTTATCTCACCAGATTACTGAGAAGACATCTCCCTCCTAGCAGTAATCTTGCTGGCCTGTGGCGCAAATTTAACAAAAAAATCCTGGTGGTCTAAAAAAAGTAGGCCATGTTAAGAGCATCCGGATCATGGATACACATGGCCGAGGGGATCAGCTTACTCAGTTGTATAAATCCGGACACTACCACAGCCATACCAACTTGACTTGTGGATATAGCTTAGAAGGGACTGGGGAAGGTTCCTTTGACCCTTAAAAGAAGGTCACGTCAAGGTCATCATCAATGATCTTCTGCTATCTTTCACAGTGACCACATTAAAAAAATATAAGTAGGGCACATGAGGTCCAGCAGATTGAGCGCCAAGCCACTTGGCAAAAGTAATTTGCGTTTGTTTGAGTCCCACTGTGGAGGTAAGGCGCTTTATCTCAATTCAATATCTCCACCCAGATGTAATGGGTACGGCCAATGAGTGAAGTACAAATCTTAATAATGTACTTTCTATTCTTGCATAAATTCATTAAATTTAGCTCACCAAAAATACAATAAGTGTCACAAGTGACCATGTTTGCTTGAAAATCCTAGCTATGGCACTTGCCTATGGTGGAAGTGTTATAATCTCATAACTGTACACCTTGATATATTTCTATTTTGCCTGATTTTTTTCAAATTAGCTCATAGAAATGCATAAAGGTCCATCAGCAACAAATATCCATAAGCTCTCTGATGGTGGGGGTCCATCCACACAGCATCTACAATAAAAAAAATATTTTTAATTTTTTGTTTTTTTCAAAAATTATTAAAAATTTATGTCAGGTCATGTTTACTTTCGAGGGCCTGCTATGGTATCCTGGGGTACACGCGCTGTCCCAGGATCGAGTTGTCAGCGGCTTTAAACCGTCACTTATTGGGTTTCTAAGGAAATCTTAAGAGGATGGGTAGCTGTTACTCTGGTAGAACTAAAAAGAAAATCTACCACAAGGGCATAGACAATGGAGAGCGTAGCGCAGCCATCCAGCACTGTTTCTATCACGCTACCTTGCATAGTGGGCGTGGTTAGCCAAGGATAGGCCCCCACCAAAAACTGTGGTTTGGCGTTCAGGAAGGGCATCCTGTCAATTATTTTTCTCCCTAAATCCTCATATGGCAGCGGTAATGCTGTGCGTATGAGGGGTGGTAAATCCAGCCACCACTGGTACCATGGACAAAATGGATTAAAACTTTGCGATCTACTACTACTTAACCAATGGCACACAATAAAGTCGGTAAATAATGATAACATGTTGTGAATGGAAAATCTAATCAGGTAAAGATGAAGAACTTCTTGCCTTCCAACCATCCACCAAGTTTTGTCCATACAGATACTATAGATATAAACTTTGACCAAAAAATTACACATAAACACCCATGTAAATACATACATACATACATACAGACTGAAGTAGTGAAGACAAAACTCTTCTTGAATACATTATAGGTGAGAGGTGATAAGGTTGATTTTGCTGGGGACCGCACAGTTATCAACACAAAGTTCACCATTATATATGAAAACATCAAATGCAGATATACTCAACCTTATGCAATCAGCCCCATATTGAGAACATGGATATTGTTTACATGGTCCATTGATTTTTGAGGAGTAGCGTCACAGTGATACGAGGACAGTCTGCCAGGTAGAAATGTCTTAGGTACTGCCACGTTAGTTCCTATGGTCTGGAAAGACGCATCTGTGGATTTGCTGTTTGCCTGCATGGAAAACGATATGTATAAAAGTAACTCACTTTTAAAGTACATACTTTTACAGCTTAATGGCTAATCTTACTATATACATTTCAGAGGAAGGAAATCGTACATGTGGTGTTTGAATGTATTCGTGCGTAGGTTGTGGTGTAAACTATAAATATCTAGAGATCCTAAAATAGCATAAAAAACATGTTAAAACAGGTCATCGTTGTTGGTAGTACATTCCATGGTTTGATAGAAAGTGTGTTACTGGTCATTGCTGTTCGACAGTTAATTCGGGTGGCCACGGCCCCGGGAAGGGACATGTTAACGGGGCATTTGTGATCCACAGCCTCAAACCCCCTCCAAATCATCTTAAAAAAAAGGTTGATGAGATTTTTCTAATATCGTCTGAAATGTGGCCTAACGATAGTATATGTGCCTAATCGTATGTGCAAATTCCAAATCTTTAATCTGGGATGATTTTTTTTAATGTTGTATTTTTTGTCCATTTAGACAGAAAAAATCACCACGTGGCTTATATATGGGTAAGGTGGTTACCGTGTAAAAAACATGGTCCATACCAATAAAACCCCCCAAATATCTTCTATCAACGGAAATTTTGGACACAACCTTTTCTGGAGGATATTTAGTGAACCATTAGCAAAAGGTGTGCTAGGATCCCAAAATGGACATCATAAATCAGTAACAACTTGTGTGATTGTATCATATATAGTTTCCGAGGACTTAAAAAAAACAAAGAAATTCTTTTGAACAATAGCCCTCAGGTTTTCTTTGTCCTCGTAAGTACAGGGTGATGAAAAAATGTGACCCCGATTGAGGACTGATTTTATGAAATTAAAAAACATTTTATAAGCTTGTACTTAACCTCATCTTATCTAAAAAGATGGAGTTAAAATCTTTTAGGGTTTAAAAGTTATGAGCCCTTATGTACAGAGAGTGTTGTCTCTGTCCATGGATTGACAATTTCATGTACCAAAAGCATATGAAACAAATTTCGATGGGACTTTTTGAATGCATTTTGCGTGGCGTCAGCATGTATGTGGGTGTTGTCTATCTATATAGGATATCATTAGTGTATGGATTACCATATAAAGGGGGGTGTTGGTGAGGGTGCACTTTCTTTGACTCCTTTGCATTCCCCTCAATTCTTTATGGCTCCCCATATACCCGCTGTATGTAATATATGGTTTGTTTGTTGTTATATTGGTTGCTTCCTTTGCCAGTGTAGACTACAGAGTTATCCAGCAATGGTTTTGACCTTGACTACCTTGCCATACAACTTCACTTTATTCGGGAAACATGAATACGTACTTAAGGTCTAATATTAAATTCCTTACAAGGCATGAATATCACGGTCAAGACAAGGACCACATGTGGGCACCGCATGTTGTCGCATCTATTTCACCTGCATGAAGCACTTGAAATGGCAAGATCCCCTCAATACAATGTACATCAATGTATTATTTATGACAGAAATGTTAATTTTACCCGCAGTTATATAGTGCACCACAATGGTTTAATAATCGTGACGCTTTCCAAATATGCGAATTCCAACAAAGCAGACAATATCGATATTATCAATTTCAAGAAGAGGGATCAATAAAGAACATGAATGCCCAGAACATTAACCGCCCATCCGGAGATCTGGACACATGAAAAGTGAAAAGACCAAGCAAATATTGCAGGCTGTTAGACGTGGACTTTAGAAAGGAAGAAAACCATCTAACTGGAGCTCAGAGAAATTGCTTCCAAATTGAGTAATGACAATTCCAATCGGAATTACAAAAAAGGAGATCAGATGGAACCGCATTCAAGTGGGCCATGCTTACCACAGGATCCTGCCCCTTAGTTAGCCTTTTGTGTCATTGGCTCTGCAAGACCACCAAGAAATGTATGCCAAGCTGTAAGACGAAGCCAATTTATACATGAAGAGCTGTTATCACTGCTTAAGTTTGTCAGTATACCCCAAAGGAAACCGCCATGAAGATTTGTTATGACAGATCTGGAGCTCAGCAAAATGCAGTGACCTTTGCCGCGATTTTGGGTAACAACACAGTCGTTGGTCCAGGGTTGTCAACGGAAACATCAATGGAAGAAAATACAGGCTGTCCCAAAAAATGTTAACACTCGGAACACAGACTTTTTGTAAATAACTAAAGTAAGCATGCGGGCCCTGTTGGTATCTCTTTCAAGCCAATTAAATAAGCTTTTATTTGCGTTTTTTCATTCAAGGCGATCTGTAGAACAAAAGATATGCTTCGTCAAAAAGGAGAGTACAAAATTCGGATTGGTCCGAATTTGCAGTGGTTACATTTGTAATATTGTGTGAAACCTGATTTTGGAACATACTCAAAAATTGGGTTAGTGATTGTGTTATGATTGGTTTAACTTAGCTAGTGAAGATATTGACAATCCATTTTGAACTTCCTTTTTGTCATTAAGTGTGATAATTGTCTTTATGATCAGCAATTACTATGTAGTTTCAAAAATTAATCAGTTTACTTTCGTTATGCAGAGTTAGTAGCCTATCAAAATGGTTCCAAAATTTACCCAGGATTTTAAACCAAAACCAATTAACCCAAACAAAGCGACCACTTCCTTATTGGATTCCTAAGAAAATATATGATTCTATAGGCGAATAAACAAAAAAAGTAGGACCAATTAAAGCAGGCAGAATTGGTGGAAATAAAGACATCAGTGCAGGCCATTACAGATCCCGGACCAGCATAGCAAGACTCAAGCCAACATTTCTCTTTTTAGAAGGGCAGTTGTGAGGTAGATACACGCGAACGTTTTGTAAAACCACGGGGGAAGGACAAGGGATCCGAGGTCTTTATAAATAGAAAAAACAATGTAAAATCTATTTGTGTTCTTTTTAAGATGGAAAGAGAAAGAAGCTGTGCTATGAAGCCAAATGTATTCATGTTGCATATGATTCCAAGTTTTCAAGGCAGAAAAATCGGGACCACCAGGTGGATTTTCCCTCTCATAATTGATATTTAAAGCCTATATTTTTGTTTTACGCATGGATGGATGAAAATAAATGGCACATTTTAAAGCTTATTTATTGGCTGAATTACCAAAAATCAAAGCCCATGACATACTTTTCTTTTAAATCAAAATGTAGTCATTCCTAGTGTTAAAATTTTTTGGGACAGCCTGCAATTGATATCCTCAATCAACATGTTGTTCCTGCAATTACGATAAATTTGAATGGTTTTGCCATTAGGCATTGCTTGTTATTCCAAGATGGTGGCATTGAAACAGCACATTCGCACTTAAAGCGGTTCACATCACCTCCAGGAAGTTTTTCCTTAATCGCGTTGTTGGTTGAGCCATGGAGTGCAATGGCCGCCAACCTTATCCCACTTGATTTTTTCCTCTGGGGCTACATTAAAGCACAAGTGTACAAAGAATGTCTGCCACATATGGTGACAACGCTTAAAAAACCGCATTGTGGTTGCTTTTATAGCTCTTAGATGTACAGGATGACACAATGAGCTGTATTCTAAATGGGAGCTAGAACACAAACGTGTATCGTTTTCTGTATTGTAGACGAAGACAATTTCTACATGAATGAGGCTTTTCACTGCTAATGGTTTGTCAGTATGCCCACAAAGGAAACCCACATGAGGATTGTTTATGGACAGATCGGAAGACAGCAAAAAGTTGTGATCTTTGCCGTGATTTTGGTGTTAACACAACACCTGTCCTTGGTTCAGTGTGTTTGTCAACGGACAATATGCGTGGGGAGCGTGTAAGTGGTTAGGGGTGCTTGCCTATGGCGCAATATACCAAATCAAACAATCCCGGGTTCGAATTCCCGGTGGGGTCACTTGATGGGGATCAATAGGGTGCTCAATTCTGATTCTAATCATGTATACGAGCTATTGATTAAATAACGTATAACGCTCTCCTCCATGGTTCACTTGGAATTGGGCTAATGAATCATGAAGAAGCATCCCGTCCTTCGGAGGGGGACGTTAAGCCGTCGGTACCGTGTACAGAGAGTCAAACTGTACATGTCACATCGCAGTCAGTGTCGAATAAGAGTAGCGTGTAAACCCCCTGACTGGTCCCAATCCGTCCCCCAGCTTGAAAAACGCGGGGCCATGTTAGCGTCCGTATCATAGATACACGGCTGCCCGGATAAGATTACATGATTGAAACCAACCATCCTGGACCCACCACAAGCCATTACGAATGACTTGTGGACACGAACGAAACGAAACGCGAAACGGAAATATCAACGGGAGGAAAGAAGAAAATAATATCGATATCGTCAATCAAAATATTGTTCTCTGCATTGGACAAGAAGATTGGATGCAAAGGAATGGTGCCATTCAGGCATTGCTTAGTCTTCTAAGCTGGTTTGCAACCACTACATTGCACTGCAGCGCTTCGCAGTGGCCTTCAGGAAGTTTTCCTTAATCCCGTTTGTTGGATTAGGACAAGGAGTGGAGTGGGACATGGACGCCAAGACACCGACATTACACCCACTTGATTTTTTCCTCTGGGGCTACATCAAAGCACAAGTGCACAAACAAGGTCCACCACATAGTGTGCAACGCATTAAGAAACTGCATGTGGCTGCTTAACGGATCGTAGACCTACCAGGAAGACACAGCGAGGTGTACTCTCAAGAAAAATAAATAATAATAATAATAGCAGAGATTATATAGCGCCTTATGGCTATTGGCTCTAAGCGCTTTCACACACCCCCCCAAATTGGGTCCCGCTGATCACTGTGACCCAACCAGACAATAAACCATTTAGCATCATTTCAAGGGATTGCAGCGATCGGGTCAGCGCTTTCCTTATCAGCAACCATACATCGAGATTAACCATCGCAGCCGGGACCAGCTACCCAAATATCGCATGGGTTTGTAAATCGAGACAACCAAGCAGTTAATTCTTGTCAGGGAAATTACAAGCGAGCTGGAATATCAAAGTGGTCGAACGCACCGACTATCGCATGGATGAGAATAAATGGAGTAGCGAGCGCTTACATGATTGAGCTTCTTGTCCGCTCTAAAACAGGCACAAGAGCATCCGTTCTTCAAGGGAAGTCCAGGTTGACGGATGGGCAGGAGACTAAGAAAAGGTTATTGAAAACAAAGCAAGAAGCAAATCAACACATAATCACGTGAAGTCACAGACACTCCTACACTTAGCCCGATTATGCATGTCAGTTACCAAAGTATTTAGTGTGACAAGCAGTCCTTTTATGCACTCACAACTTCTAAAAGAGAGTATCATTCAATCAAAATAAGGCAAGAAAAAGAAAATAATCCTTTAAAATTCCTGAACCACATTGGTCTGCACGTCCCCTTAAAATTCCCTTCCAAATACCAACTCCAATGAGAAATAACAAATTCCCCATGTCTAAATGAATTTACATTTTTTATTGAGGAATCACTTATGATCATTAATGCTTAAACAGAAAAATACAAAAAGATTGTTTGAGCTCATATGTTGAAGTATGCTTACTGTTATGCTTTGGAAAATTGAAATTGTAATCAATGGACAGAGAGGAAACCACTCTCTGTACTAAAGGCTTGAACTTTTGAAGCTAAATATTCCCAACACATCTTTTAAGGTTAGGGTTGCAAAAATTCCCGGGAGGGAATTTAAGAGCGGGAACATTTCCATGGGATGTTGGGAATTAACGGGAATTTATGGGAATTTTAGGAATTTTCGGGGCTTGGGAATTTTCAAACAATCTTTTGAAATCGATACAAAACTATGAGGTCCTTTTGTTCAGTTTAAGATATAACTCGTGTACAACTGAAATGCTACAGAAGAACTTACAAGCTGTTTTAAACAACTGAGAAATGAATATAAACAAAAAAAACACACAACAAAAACACATGTTTGGGTCAATTATGTTCCTATTCTATACTTTATTGATTGGTTAGTTTATCTGTAAACCAACCACCTGGCATTGGGTTTACCTTAGATTTAGTGAGAAAACTATCGCAAAAGCAACTTAACTACTTAAATGGTTTTGACTGCTCCTATAAACAAGCACAAAAACAATTTTTTCAGCCAATCAAAACTGTTTCAGATTTTTTGGAAATCCATAATTTCCACATTTTTTCTATTTGTAGCCCAAAATGGTTCAATTTTTGGTGCATATAATCAACCCCAAAATGCTAATGTACTGATTAGGGTATACAATGCTTATTAAAAACAATGACATTGAACAGCTTCAGATTCAAAGAAAAAAGTGGCATATATATTTTGACAAGAGACTACTTAGAAATGTTTGAAACTTTAATAATTTGTGAAGTATTCCAAGGTTGTTATTTTTAGAATGTATAATACTTGTGATGAATATGGTATCATAAAATTGAAAATTTAAATAACATTGAAAAAATTGACATAATGTAAAGAAGTCTTCAAGTTTAGTAAAATTTTGTAAGAAAATGGTTCAAAATAAATTTGACGATTTTAAGAAACTACGACTTCTAAGTGAGTTTAATTTACAGTTGGGCCTAAACAAAGGGTGCACTCTTAAAAACAAATCTATTCAAACTGACTAGATCTTGGTGGAGGGATGCTTAATAGAAAGCTATTTAAATTGCCAACGTTCAAATGCAATTCAAAGGTCCCTAACACAAAAAATGTATTTAAGATAGGTCAAGTATAGTCCAACAGAAACAAGACTCTTACAAATATTTTGTGGTTGGTAATGAACTCGGGAATGCGCATTTGACCTCACTTTATTTTGGCTAGATTTCGATCAAGTGCTCTGACTAGATGTAAATTTATTTCTGAGAGAAAATCTGAAAGCATACTGTAAAGCAAAAGCTTAATTATTAAAGGGTAGTGCCTTGCTAAATCAGAAAATCAAAAAAATCATCAAAAATCAGATTTTTGCCATCTCTTGTCAACAAGTCTATATGTGTCCTAACATACCCTACAAGTGGATAACGAAAGCGCAAAAGCAACCCCCTGATAAGGACAAAAATCAGATATTTATCATTACTGGTCGTACGGACATTTCTACAACACGTAATGAATGGGATTCTTATCTTTGAGTACTGCTAGTTTTTTTTTTTTCCTTTTATTGAAAATTTCAGGTAGAACACATAGCTTAAATGGAAATTTCCAATAGATTAATCTTACACTTTTTAAGCTAATTCTTGCAAAATTGCAAATATTTTGAATTTTCGTGCGGATCACTGACAGTGCCGGTTAATTTTCCTGTAGCAATATGTCCATATGTTCTTAATTAGCACAAAACAGTACTAATTGAAAGAAGCCAACAACAGGTTTTTTTATTTTTTCCTGAGGACAAAATGTTTTAAAATGTTTAAAAACTTTAATATCTGCAACAAAATTGAAAATTCCCGAAAATTCCCAATATTCCCGGGCCCTCAAAATTCCCGGAAAGTTTCCGGGAAAGTTTCCAAAATCCCGGAATTTCCACCCCTTGGCAACCCTCATTTCAGGTAATTTCAGGTTAAGTAACCCGCCTTTATAAATATGTTTCCAGCAGATTAGAAAAAGCTTCATTTTTTCATAAAATCCCTCAATCAGGGTCAAGTTTTTTTTAGACTCACCCTGTAGTAACATGCTCTTATATTCTTCTGTCTGTGTTTGTCTTTATACTTTGCCTTTGCATATAAAATTGTATGTGTACATGTGTGTGTTTGTGTGTGTGGTCATGCGTGTGGACTTAAATGACATATACTTCCGCGGACCTAACAAAAAAAAATTCTTTTGAACAAAGGTTCTCGGAAGTACTACACAGGCCCCCTCGGACGTATAATGGGCTTTATCTGTGTTTTTTGACTTTACACCAGAGGATGTGATTCCTTTAATGTCCAAATCGTAAGTACAGATCATACAATAAAGTGTGTGTATGCATGTGGTGTCTACACTCACATCATTCAGGTTGTGTCAATAATTCAAAGAGGATAGTGACTCAAGGTAACATTTGTGCTAATCTTTGCTAAAAGGGCGGGGGTCTATGGGTACCTAATGTGGCGATTAACCAACCAGGAGGCCGGGCAGACCTACTCACAAACATCATCATCACATTGTCCGTGTTGACACACGTAACGCTGACCAGCACACTGGGCAAATAACCCTGAACAATTCCGGCAGAGAGTTTAAAAGGGGTGCTTAGACAGTTTTAAGATAGAAGACACATTGGGACGATGACTTAGTGTTTAGCCATAAAACATGCTAAATACAGTACTTACAACATCAATTCGATCGCTGTCGTTTCTTATGCTGTCCTAAAAGAGCCTTGAGTGAAGCTCAGTGATGTATAGGAGTACCCGGACGGAGATAGATCTAATCTTGTGTGCACTTGTTGCTAGGGCCAGTATGTATCACTCGTAGTGTTATTCAATCACATTCACTGTTAATGACTGGATGTAGAACAGCCATTTGCAATGTTTTTGTAATCTACTGATGTGATCTTAATTTTAGAATTAGAAACACCTGGTGGTTGAAAATGCTTGATTTTGAAAAAAAATCTTGTTTCTAATCTTCTGGCTGAAAGGGGAATTAAAGACACTATCAGTGATTATCCGAAAGATAAAAATATTTAAAATTTGTAGGAATAGCTAATTCTGTGAAGACTTCCCATAAGTATCGTTTCCAACTGAAAATTGACAGAAAAAGAGAAAACAAGCAATGTTCAGAGATATTAATCCCCATTCAAATACAAGTTGTAATACTGGTTCTGTACGGACAGTAATGACTAAAATATCCGATTTTGTCCTTATTAGGCTGCTTCTAGACTTATCACTTTCAGGGCATGTTACTTTGTTAGGATACCTATACTTGTTCCAAAAATGCAAAAATCTGATTTTTGATTATTTTTTTGATTTTCTGATCACTGATAGTGCCTTTAATATTAACTGACAATAACACCTACTCCAAACAAGGGAAATTCATACCAGAATAAAGCTATAACATTCAAAAGCAAACTCAAACCAAAAAGAAAACAAGCAAAACCACTTGAAAAAACAAGCTAGGTACTTCACTTGAGTGCACTCAAGAGGTTCTATTGTTGTTCAAGTTATTTTATAGCTTGTTTAGGCTGGATATGAGCTTGTTTTTGCTTGATTCAGCTTTGTGTTTTTGAGTGGATGATATCGTCATCTGAAATTAATTCCCCTTTCAATTCAAGGATTTTAAACAGATGATTTTTCAGAATCATTACACTGTGTGTTTGTAGCTAGCTAGAGGTGTAACTTGGTTGAACAAGCAAAGGGTAAGGGTTTGATGGTTAAAATTATCATTTTGTATTCCTTTTAAATGGTTGATGAAAGAGTAAACCACAAACATTATAATAAAAGTTCTAATATTTCAAAAATATATAAAACCTTTACACACATCACTAATTCTATAAATTGTTTGCACATTTTCCTGACATCTAATACATTGTGCATATGTTACATAACACTATCACAACCAAAACTCACTGAGCTGATGCGCGATGCGATCCTCTGATATACTTAGGGCAGAGTTCTTGAGGCAAACCAATAGAATATTTTATTCTTTTCCTCACAAGACCCAATAAATGGATTACTTCCTCGTTTAGACTTAACCATTGCATTTGGAAAGGGAAATTTGGAGAGGGAAAGCTAATAAGCTGTCAGTCAATGCTACCAAGACAAATTTCATGGTGTTGGGTACTTACCAAAAGACAAATTGTATTAATAAAAACAGTTTTGATAAAAACATCTTCTTGGATAACACCAAACTAGAACGATTTAGTGAAACAAAATTTCTTGGAGTTAAGATAGATGAGAATCTTACATGGAAAATTCATATAGATTGTATATCAAAAAATATTTCTGGAGGTATTGGTATATTGAACAAACTAAAACACTTTATTCCGGAACGATTACTTCGTTCTTTGTATTGTACATTAGTACTTCCATATATCAATTACGGTATTCTTGCTTGGGGCACTGCTAATAAGATGCACCTTGAGAAAATATTTAAATTACAAAAAGAGCAATGCGAATAATCTCAAACAGTAATTACAGAAGTCATTCAGCTCCTCTTTTTAAAAGTACAATATTCTTAACGTTTACGATATGTATAAATTAGAAGTATGTACTTTTATGTTTAAACACTTTACTTGTCAACTCTGTGAGTTATCTAATTGCTATTTCAAAAGCAGATCACTTTACGTACCTATTGTATGAGGAATACTGAGGGAAATTATGTTATTAAAAGAACAAAAACTAAATTTGCCCAAAAATCTATAAAAAATTCAGGTCCATCCCAGTAGAATAATTACACAAGAGCGTGAAAACAATCAAGATCAGTTAAGCATTTCAGATCACAAACTAAAGAAAATCTTTTGCTTCAATATATAGTAAATGTTACTGTATCAGGGATGTGAGTGGCCATGTTAAAAAAACGCGGAAAATCAGAAACTTCCCGTCTGTGTGACTGTCAGTGAAGGTTTGCCGAATTTGACAGACTCATGTGACATTTTCGCTAACACTAACTATTAATTGATTGGCCTGCCAAACGAAAGCTTCACAAATTTAACATTTTCAGGAAACGGAAATGCGAATACCTTAACATTTTACCTCAATCACTTGCTTATCAGATGCTTAACAGGATTAGAAATTCCGCTTGCGATGCGAAGAATTTCCCCTACTATACCATATGCAATGGCAAAATTTAAGCATCATACCCTATAGGCACGGTTCATAACAGACATTACACCATCGCAATGGAGTGCTCTCACGGGGCCTTCGCGATGGGAATACAGGGGTAAAGGTCGTGACATGCCTTTCAAATCAAAGTAGTTTCATGCCCCATTCGTTTAAGAAATCAATTAAATCAGTGGAATAACAGATTTTTTTTTTGATTTTCAAAGAATGCAGATTTAGGTTTAGGGATATAAAAGTGCGACGCAGGCAAGGGGAATGCGCAGGATATCTGTCGGAAACCGAACTCTCACACCCTGCTGCTATTTATTATGCTGACAATTGCTTTTGAAATTGTTTGTATAATAAAGATAATAATAAAAAAAGTAAAAAAAAACTCTATGATTAATTTTAATTTTTGAAGATGTTTTTTTTCTGTGTAATTGGTGTATTTTTTGTTTGTATACATATATATGCTTAGTGGACTTTATGTAAACAACCACTACTATTGGTGATGTTCCATTTCAGGCCAGTAGGCCTTTCCAACATCCCCTTCATTTAATTTTGTACCAAGCTATATTTTATGATATATTGCTTTTTACATGAATGTAAATAAAGATATGATGATGATGATAGATGAATTTGTTTTCCAATTTCATTATCTTACCTGTCACACATCCGGATCATCTAGATAAATCACTTACGACCGCCTCTGCCCGTGCCCAAGTACTGCAATCCTCTATCAGTAAGGCGTCTGCTAGTAAGGCCAGGCTCAGATACTGTAGGATTTACGACAACAACTAACAAGATAATAAGCCAATTATTGCAACTTTACAATCATGCACACTCATAACATCTACAATAATTTGAGAGAAGAAAGATTTACATATAAGGTGGAGCAGGTCCAATACTTTACATCTGGTTTTTGCCTATCCAGGCTTGCACACCGACTCAATACTGGACGCAGTTCTGGCAATAAACTGGACGGGTATCATTTTTTGGTGAACTTGCCTGTCCAGTGGTCTATTTTGTGATTATGACTGTAGAGTCATATGTGTGTGTGTGGTGTGTGTGGTACGTTACTTACTATAGTGACGTTGTTCATAGGTAGAAAATAGATACGTTGTGGGGTTATTTGAACGTTGTGGGTTTGTTCTGAATTTGACATTGTGGTGTTGTTTTACTACAGTTACTATGTTACGATTTGATATGGAAAAAACTGCAACTGGTATGCGGTTTATTCTGTCAAGTAGTAAAGAAAGAGGATTTTTCTAGTTTATAACTTTTACTATAGGCCTGCAGCGCAATCCCTTGGCTAAGAACGATGAGTAGTTTATAAGTGTTGTTAAAAAAAAAAAAACGAAAAAAATCTTTAAAAATTTCCTAAAAAAAATTTGTTACTATATAGTAACGAAATTTGTTACTATAGTAGTAATGAAAGAGTGTTTATAAAGAAAAAAGTAAAAAAGGTGACTTTTTAAGAGATTTTTTAGAGTAAAAACCCCTAAATGTAGCTTTACATACATAACTACATACATACTAGGATTTTTATACCGCGCCATTTCAATAAAGATCACGTCGCCTACATCACCATACACGCAAAAAAAAAAGTAAAGTTAACAGGCAGAGAAAACACAAGCAACATCACTTTGGGAAAATATGAGTTTTAGCTCTTTTTGAACAGCTGACAACGAATTGGCTGTGTGAATTGAGATGGGTAAATTATGCCAGAGTTTGGGGGCTGTTGTAAGTATGTGTGGGTATGCCTAATGATTAGGGAGGGGTGAGGTAGTGGAACAAGTTGAAGGGAAGGAGTGGAGGAGGTTGGGTTGGGGAGAGGAATGGAGGGAAAGACCAGAAAACAGTAATTTCTAAAGTTCTGGTCCAGTTTTCATACCCGGTGGCGCAGTCTGTATTGGCCGGTAGGTCAAGCAAAACACCAGCCTAGACTGGCCCAGTATTAATATGTTTACTGAGATGCCTACTTCAGCAGTATGAAATGATTATTAACACATAAATTTTCGGTTGTTTGATTGGTGATACTCATCACAGGTCATAAAATATTGAGACTAGTTCCCAAAACTTTTACCAATAGGAAACAACGTTACTATTCCCCCCATCACGGGGAATAGTCGTTTTTTTGGGAACTTTTTTCCCTGTATTGATATCTTGCATCGCCTCACGGTAATTGATCTGACCCGATCATTGACCCACCTTTGACACTGCGTCAATCATATTGTCTGCTTGATATTTGCATGTTTACATGTCCGCGTTGGCAATTTGTTGAATTTTTGACTCAAAATTTGGGTTTCAGCCTTGATGCCTGAGGTGACTACAGCTAATACCGGAAAACAAATCAAATATCTAGAGCGGTTCGAGAAATTTGTGGGACAGAGCCGCGATTGGATTGAGCAGCTTGAGGTGGCAGCTGATCTCGACGCATTTCCTTATCAAGTATTTGTTGTCAAATGACAGAAATATTCTATTGTTATTACAACAAATATTGACTGTCCATATTCTTGAATGGTGCAAAATACCAAATCCCCTCGGTGACTGGAGCCTGTGGGCCTACTACTTTTCCTCTCCTCAAACTTTGGGCTCGGGAAAATAGTAGTGCCCATGGTGTCCAGTGGACATTGGGTACTTATGTTGCACAATTTTCCTCATGAGCAGTCAATATTTGTATATGACATGGGTCATGCTACAAAAAATCAGACAGATAGTACAACTCCCTGCACAAAAATTTCACGCTACTTCTGTGATATTGATTATCCTTTTCCTCATAAGCTGAATCCCATAATTTTTGTTTGATTTAGATTATTTCAGTGTGTAAATTCATGTTTGTGTTACAGTTTAGCTTTAAGGAGAATGTGTAACTTACACAATATGCCGCTATAAAAATATTATTTGAACACATCATGTTTCAGGGAAAAACAGAATTATAACATAACCAGAAAGTGAATTAAAAACATTTTGGTCTGACCATGCACTATTGAAATTCACGCTATGTATTGGGATGTATATATGTGTTTAAGCAATAATACCGACGTCACAGTAGTGTCATACACCTGCACATGTGATGCGTTTCATAATATGTATGTTTCCTGGGGCATGTATTAGGGCAAACATGCCCCAGGCCCATAGGGCATAACACATTATACCCACACTACCGTGAATTTCAAATAGCACATGGTCAGACTCGATGGTTTTGAATTCATTGTTATGGTTTAATATAATTGGGTGATTGATATTTGGTCAATAATTATTTTATAGCTAGAAGTATATTGTATAAATTATTCATTGTATTGGGTCTCCTTAACCTTTGTGACGCCACAATCACTCTTTTTCCATTATGCAAGTTACACAATGATAAAGAACATTTTAACCAATTGGTGGAGTATAAGCCAGTTTTTGACCATTCAAATAGCCCAGATTTGTCAGCTGAAGCTCCTACAGGTTACTGTGTTGTTAAGTATTGCTAGGTCTACTCTTCTCACAATTAGGTGAATTTACAAACAAATGCATATTCACCGACCATCAAACCATGGGACTCGATCCAAAGCCTATAAAAACCTCTCACTTTTATCAAGTTACTATCATGAAATGCACCTTTAACTAACTTACATACATGATCCAAATACGACATAAAGACTGCATGGGAGGCAAAGTTATGTACCGATTTTTAACAGCAGATTATGATCTTTACTGTTTGCCTTGCAGATTTGTGAATCCTGCGGTTGGCTTTAATGATTTTGGTTTAATTGTGTTTGCTATAGTCGTAGATTTCATTCTCGGACAGAATCTAAGTTGCGTTTAAATGAGCGGGTAACGCACATGCAATGCGATGCATAATTGGCCAAAACATGCGCCAAACTATGCGTAGCAGCCACACTTGTAACGGGCTATGTGTGCGAACTGTCCGAGAAGTAAATCCCCAACTATCGTTTTTGTTTTTCAGATTTCATGTTTTAACCCTTTTCGAAATTTTCCTGGTCCAGATGGTATTCTGGAACTGAATCCCTTCAGACACGCCGAGATGGCAATCCAGATCTGTCGCTATTTAAAGTGACGGAGGAGAGACCATTTTCTCCCATTTTTCCACTGCGGCGGTGGAGACCCCCCTACCGAGAACGTTTCGAATGTTTATTGAACAAACAAGTACAAATAATAAAACCCAAACCTTGTTTGAACTGGCCTGCTATTGCAATCGCCCAACATAACGATTGGGTAGTCGGCTAATTCCACATCAGGTTTCTCTAATAACATTGTTAAGCATCTCAATATGCAAAAACCGGGGTTCGACACAAATTGGGGGCGCTTCGTTTTCTTTCTTGGAATCTCCTCAATGTCTCTTTAAGAAACTCTTACCTTGAAGAAAGAAATCTCAAATGGGCATCTGTTATGTGGGTGAGTGACACCATTAAGATAACAGCAATATGGGGAACCCCGTGGTAACGTCTTTATCCACTTATACATCAATCATTTCGCCTTTGCACTCGAGAGATTTCAAATCTTGCAACTTAAACGTCATTGAACTACGGAGGACATCATGTGAAGAAAGAACAAATAATTTTACACCCTGGCTGCTTTTTGCTGCCTGGCTATGGCTCCGGGCAATAAATACAATGTATTTTTTTCTAGACGCTTCAGCTCCCTTACTGCAATGTTTTCAAAACTTAAGTCTTAGTATTAAAAATTTGCAAGTACAGCATATACACAATGGGGATGTTATATGATGAAATCGGCCCCCAAAATAGTTCCTCTCAGCTTCCTGCATGTAAAATTAGACCAAGCTTTTAAATTCGATATTACGATTTAGGATTTTTTTATTTAGGCGATACTCAGACTTCTTAACACAACGTTTTTCTCAAAATTGGGAACCAGCGATACTTAAAAAATCCGTCAACCTTATCAGACTTCCACAGAGGAGTTTGTATTCTCTGTACTTTGTGTGTTGTACGTTGTAGAAAGGCTGTGATTCGAATAGCAGTTGAAAGTTGATGTTTTAATGGAGTTTGAATGACATTACGATACAATTATCTTGCAGATTGATCTGCTGGATCTAGTGACAGCACTTTTTTCCTTTCAGCCATCGAGCCATTTTATCATCATTGCTGACCAGTGCATGCAAAATGCACGAGGACACTGGGTTGGAGTACCACCTGAAATTCACAGTTTCAAGAAGTCCATGTAGGTAACTTTTATCACTTACTAAACACATAATTGGGGAATGGAGATTCCATATCTTTTAACACTGCCATTTTCATCTTTTCTTCAATTCTTCAGTTAGAAAACGTAACTGTTGGGAATTCTACAGACTTTCTCACTTGTAACCTATTCCTGCAAATGTCAAATATTTTGCTTTTTTCGGGTAAATCCGCTGAGACGTATCTTTTAACTTTGAAGCATGTTTAAGGATATGGAATTCCCTGTGTGTTATAGCTTGAAGAATTGTGGGCATAGTGACCCACTGTTGTTCAATATGCCAACACACACTATAAGTCAAGGTATAACACCATACACACATTATCAGAAGACTGAATTTTCAGTAAGCACCTACCTATTGCCTGATAGCTGGGCTTTGTAAGCAAATACATCCCCTTAGGTTAAGATGTAGCAAATATGGCCGACACTTCTGTAGTAAATTACAACACATAAGTGGTCTTTTGCTCTGTAAAAGGAAATATAGGGGTATTTAACCGTCAAGACACATCAATGCCAAGTAGTTTGTCAATAAGGCACTCATTTGAATATGACTTTTGACATGAAATATTGGCTGAGAAAAACCGATAGTGATCATTATTTTTTAATGGGGCCGATTATGACGTTATCGGTATCTGAATCGTTTCGGAAAAAAATTCTCATTTTTTACTTTAACCGGGGATTTTACTATATACATATAAAATTAAAGAGTCATTTCGTGATTTCAGCACCTTCTGTTTTATTCGTTGATCACTAGATATCCTTTATAAAAGCTTATTCTCAAAATTTGGGCTGATCCCGATCTTTCTGTTTTTGTTATGAGCAATTGTCCGTTTCCCACTGTCCCATAGACTATTTTGTGGTCTGTAATTTCTGTCCGTTTACGGACAAAAATACAGAATTTCGAATTTCTTACAGATTCGACCGAATTTGCACATAGATTGGGTACCGTGGATTACTAAGGCTAAACGGTTCAGATGATATAAAAATCTCAACATGTAAGGTAAGTCGGGGGGACGAGCGTGGATCACGAATGCCCCTTTAATATCAGAGGTCCAAACTTGCAATTAAAATTGTTCCACAACTGATTGCCAAACGGTGAAAATAAATCATGAAACTGAAACAGTCAATCTATTATTTTATGTACACAGAGTGTGTATTTTGTTCCTAACTTACTATTTCACCGTTTAGTTGTTTACTAAATCGATCTGCTACTCCTGGCACTTCTGGCTGTCGAAAACGGCGATGATAGACGCAAAAAAATCACAACAGAAAAACGGAATCGGAATGAACTATTTAGAAATGTTAAAATCTGTAATCAGTATAACAAGATATTAGGGTGATCGGTTAGACACTATTGGAGAATAATGGACAGTGAACTACCAAAAGACTACTCCATTTTCCATAATGGACAGTAGAGGTGATAGAAATATAAAGCATTAGCTCTCATCTCCTACTACAGAGGAGAGAGGGAGGAGGTATTTTAACAACACATCAACACTACAGAGGAGAGAGTGTGCTGGTACTTCAAATTGGCCAAACCTGCCAAGAATGCCTAAACCTGGAAAGTGTGTAACAAATGCTTAGCAGCGGAAATCGATTGCAATTTCTACAGACACATATGGGGGCATTTTTTGAAGGATAAGGCAGCGATATCTGAGTCCAAAACTAAAAAATCATCAAATTTGGGGTATTTGGTATTTTTGGTTACTGGCATGGTGTGCTAACATAACCTGAAACTTCTTGGCTTGAAATCCATGTATTAAAGACAAGAAATACTTTTTTCTGATTATTTAATTCTAGATGTGTGTATCAAATTCAACTTGAGATCAAACAAGCACTTTTAATATCAAAGATTTATTGTGTACCATACCTGTACAGTTTGCCTTCACACACAAACATTATTGCTTTTTTAAAATTCTGTACTGGGGTAAACCACGATCAGCTGTTTCGTGTAGTTTTAAGACACCATCGCTGTTATCTATTTGCGGGACAGCTAACCAATTTCCTCAAATACTCCATTTTTTCACTGTTTGGGTGTTGTTTTGTTTCTACATTTAAGTAGTTTAATGGAATTCCATACTTATCTTTGTTTATAAGCTAGCTGACATGCATTTTCACATTTTCTTTAAATCTCTTGCAAGCATCGCTGCTTATCCCTTTCAGAAATTTTGACAGCAATTACAGTTGTTTTAGTTTTATCATACACTATCCCAGTATAAAATGAAGCTGAAGAAAGCATATGCAATTGCCTTGCCAACCAATCTGACCTTGTTTTGATGGATGACAGGTTGACTCTACTCCACAATGAGCTGTAGCCAGTGATCATCTTCCAGGATCTACATACTTGAGCACAGTTACTGAGATCAGCTAGGTCTAGGTAACCAAAAATCTGTTAAAAAAAGATAGCCAGTGATCATCTTCCAGGATCTACACACTTGAGCACAGTTACTAAGATCAGCTAGGTCAAGGTAACCAAAAATCTGTTAAAAAAAGGATAGCCAGTGATCATCTTCCAGGATCTACACACTTGAGCACAGTTACTGAGATCAGCTAGGTCTAGGTAACCAAATATCTGTTAAAAAAAGATAGCCAGTGATCATCTTCCAGGATCTACACACTTGAGCACAGTTACTGAGATCAGCTAGGTCTAGGTAACCAAAAATCTGTTTAAAAAGACAGCCAGTGATATCTTCCAGGATCTACACACTTGAGCACAGTTACTGAGAGATCACCTAGGTCAAGGTAACCAAAAATCTGTTAAAAGAAGGATAGCCAGTGATCATCTTCCAGGATTTACACACTTGAGCACAGTTACTGAGATCAGCTAGGTCTAGGTAACCAAAAATCTGTTAAAAAAAGATAGCCAGTGATCATCTTCCAGGATCTACACACTTGAGCACAGTTACTGGGATCAGCTAGGTCTAGGTAACCAAAAATCTGTTAAAAAAAGGATAGCCAGTGATCATCTTCCAGGATCTACACACTTGAGCACAGTTACTGAGATCAGCTAGGTCTAGGTAACCAAAAATCTGTTAAAAAAAAGAATTGATCATTCTCACACTGTTACACAGCTACTAAGATTGACACAATTTATTTGGTTTCTATTCATGAAATGTTGCCACAAATTTGTGAGCATTTCTAGACCAAGATTGGCATAAAACTCCTTCCCCTTTAAGGTAGGTGACCCAACAATGGTCAGATTTTGCATATGATGTTTTCTTCTTACATGGAAGCATGTCAACAAAAACGTCTGATTACAAATTTTTAGTTAAATCGGTTTAGCCGTTGGATAGTAGAAGTAAAAATGTGTACTAAATTGGCCAAAAGGATAATGTGTGTGTTTTAAATGTGGTATATCACATTTGGAGATGTTTCAAAAGGAAATATTTTCTGGGCCTAATATTTCACTGAGGTAATGAGAAAAATATAAACTATCTTCCAATTCCAAAATTTCAATTTTGATGGAGTAAAGTGTGGGACAAGGTTGTCGATCGGGTCACGCAACTATATTAACTCAACAGGTACACAACCAATGGCTTTTCTATTACAGCTGACAAAATCAATCCTTATCCATGTCTGAACATATTAGTGACATCTGCCGTTCCGCATAAGACAGATTGGGTGTATTAGACCTTACCTATCTGAAAAAGCAACCTCAATTCTGGTAAATTCGATCATCATCTCACGTCTTGATTTTTGTAATTCCATTTTGTCTGGTATCAACTCTGATCAACTACAACGTCTACAACGCATCCAAAATTGTGCTGCTCGCCTAATTCTCAAGAAACGACAACATGACCATATTACACCTTTGCTCATTGAGCTTCACTGGCTACCCGTGGAATTTCGCATTAAATTCAAACTGGCCGTTTTTGGCTTCAAGCATTTCGAAGGTACCTTGCCGGATACTTGTCATATGTGCTTTCCGCTTACCAACCATCACGTTCACTCCGTTCATCATCTGAAAAGTTATTGAAACTTCCACGGGTCAACCTTAAATCAGCTGGTGAACGCTCATTTCATTTCGCTGCTTCAGCGGTTTGGAATTCACTTCCAAACAGCATTCGCAGTGTCCCCAAGTTCCAAGACTTCAAACGTCAGCTTAAAACTCACCTTTTTCGCCAAGCTTTTCATGGCTCATAGCTGTTTTGTTTGATTTGTATGTGTTGACTGTTTTGGCACTCTGAGTTCTCTTGAAAATTTTGCGCCTTATAAGAACTATTTATTATTATTATTATTATTAAAATGCTTCAATCAAACCCAACCAGTGATCTGCAAAAACATTGTAGTGGCGTGTGCAAGTTTAATATCATTTGAAGTGTAATTATGGCTGTTTAAATTTGACATC
Source organism: Ophioderma brevispina (assembly GCA_023653785.1). NCBI lineage: Eukaryota > Metazoa > Echinodermata > Ophiuroidea > Amphilepidida > Ophiodermatidae > Ophioderma > Ophioderma brevispina. The sequence continues at coordinate 75,120 of JAMKCH010023630.1, forward strand.
TTGTACAAAACATGCAAGTAGGTCCCTCCTGTACAACTTTCAAAGGTCAACACTCCACCAGGCACCCAATGCGCGCCCCTTAACCTCACCCACTCACTATGCTCAATGCACGCCCAGTGGATAGTAGGACTTAAGGGTTGTTTCATTCCAGAAAGTTGCACTTCATATTATGTATTTAAGATCTATCTAGAATCTACATTTGTTTTACCATCCTACCCTTCTCCAAGGTGTACAGTATAAGAAACCTACTGGATGGCTTACTTTCCTTGGCAGGAGAGAAATGTCATCCCTTGCAGTACCCAAGGGTTCATCTTCATCGTCCTCATCCAACTCACCACGCTCTAAAACGCTAATAATAATAAGAATAATAAAAATACTAACAGGCCCATTTGTAAAGCGCATTATACAATGTCTCAATGCACTTTACAAGAAAACTTAATGTAAAAACATCAAATATGAGAATATCAAGAGATAATTTACTGAACGTATACACACACACGGGAATTTATTGACCTCAAATGTCTCTTTCTGTGTGCCAGCTGTTAATTGTTTTATTTTTGTTACTTCCCCCCATTTTTCAACAAAGTCAGGCAAACGTTAGATATCTCTCTGTAACTTCAAGTAGGGCAAGATCATTTGGGCTAAAACAGGATATTAACTGCATGGTGATCTCTGTATTTATTGCAAGCTTCAACCATTTGGTAAAATTCACATAGAGAATAAAATGAATTTTTTGTTTTAGCCATCTTAGATGGTATAATGAAGGGATGGGCATCCAATATTATGAGTGGTGGGTAGGCGGCATCCCCACGATAAAATATTAAATGCCCATCCATTATGACACCATCCAAGATGGCCAAAACAAAAAATCTTATCTTTTATTCTCATTCTTATTTAAACTTATGTAATCTTTGCTTTTTATCAACATAATTTATTGGACAGAAATATTGTTACATCATTCTTTTTTTATTCATTTAACTAATTGCACCTCTCTCGAAAACAAATGTCTCAATCCAAGGAACCAATGTCATCACGTGGTGATCGTCACACTATTGCATTTGCGTACAATTGCGACAAGCACAAGGCAGTATGAACATGCTGTTTGTGCATGTTATACATTCGACTACACAGTGAAATTGCTGCACGCACTTCCATCTATTACCCAGTAATGATGGCGGAGCTTTGAACCTAACCAATCAAATTTCTTGTTAACATGAGAAACACGCCCACTGAATAAGAATTGTTTTTGAATCTTTAAAAGCGCAACATGTGATTTCCGTACATTCAGGTGTCTTCTACAAATTCGAAAACGCCTGATTTTTGCCCTGAATGTAAAGCTTTCCATTATTGTAGCCAAATACATTAAGAAGTCTATTATTGAGTGTCTAATCTATATGATGTTTTTTATGGTAAAAATAAATAAGAGTATGATTACAAAATCACTACATAGGACACAATAAATGAATGCCTTGAAATCTCTTTTAAGCACCTTTAAAGCATTTTGGGTTGTTCGTAAACATGATACTCCTGGGCCAATAAATTTATCAGAGGTTTGTTCAATGTTTGTAATAACATTCATGATGAGACAAAAAACTATTTAAACCAACCAAATTAGATAAAGGTAGCTAACAAGGATATACTGCCTGAACTACTCGTGGCAATTAAAAAAAAATATGGCACTAATTTTTTTGGAACAAAGTAACAAGATTATTATCCTAACATACCCTACAATTGATAAGAAGACCAAAAGCAACCAAAATGACAAAAATCAGATATTTTAAGAATCATTACCTCTGTAGGGGCACTTAAACATGAATTGGATGGAGATTTATAGCTTTGAACACAGCTGCTTTCCTCACTTTTGTAATTTTTTTTCATGAAGAAAATAATTCATTAAAGTCTCTCTACAGACTGAACCTTACAGTTTAGCAAATTTAAAATATATTTTGACTCACAGCACCAGCAAACCCTGCTGGGGGTGCAATGGATACACCAACATCATGTCACGCACTGCTGCCATTCCAAAACACGGACATTAGCTTCGCTTTCCGCAGAAAAATCGATGACCGTGTAGAAATTTTTTTTGTCTAAAATGGTCCCTTTTATACCACCGGAAACCGTTCAACAGAAAAAACTTCTAACCGGTCACATATTTTTGTTTTAAAACCTTAATATTAAACCCGATATGTCAATTTTCACAGACTCCTACTAAAGTCTGTTGAAGAGACTCTTATTTGAACAATGACACTCATAACAATAGCTCAGCGGGATGTTGTCGGCTGCTGTGATTTTGACTCTTTTGGGTGGATCACTGATAGTGCCTTTGTTAAAAGGGATACAATGGCATGAAAAAATATTCAGACATAATGAAATGGACCATTACTAAAATCACTTCAACAAATTTGAATACAATTTGGATGTTTATATTCTGTAAAAACAGCAAGTGTTTGTGGCAGTGTGTGGCAATTCCTGCCACAGAAAATCAAGGTGTTGACATCACTGCCAGAATTTACAGTGTATCTAGCATGTTTTGTGACACAATTCAAAATCATTCAGACTGGGATATTCAGACATTGTACTTCAGGCATGTATTAAGATATTGATCTGACAAGTAAAAGGTGGATTAGCCAGAATTAGCACATATACAATCTATAAACTGATGACTGCATGCTTTTCAGGTTTGATAAAATGCTGGCAGTATTGTCAGCATCCTCTGCTCAGATGTGAAGCTAGCAAGGAAAATAATAGTTACTTCTCCCTTTTTTACAAAATGTAAAACACCCAAATTGTTTTCAAATTTGTGCAAGTAATTTCAGTAAGGGTCCATTTCATTATGTCTGAATACTTTTTCATGCCATTGTTTCCCTTTAATTGGTTAAACTGCTCATATCATTTATGCCATTTGTATTTTTGTATTGTAATGTGCCTTGACTACCTTTGGTGGATACATGTTCACACATTAGAAATCATCATTTTTATTACTATTCTTCTTCATTCCAAAAAAATAGTGCCATATTTTTTTCTGGAATTAGGATCAGGCAGCAATCACAATAGCATAGTTTCCATCAAATGATGAATTAGCAGACACTGGTAGATTTGTTTGTCATGATAACATATGCCATAAATAACCATGTAGATTATGACCAAGGTTATATCCAGGCTAACTTGAGTGCTGGGTAAAACGAGTACTGTAAATCCCCCTTGGTTATAGCTAATATTGCGATTTTCTGTACTTTATTGAGATTTTGTGCCGGTCGGTAGAGCATATTTTAAGCTTACTGCCAGTCAAATTGAGTCTGAGCCAGCTACTCTGACCGGCGTTGACGGGCGTAGCTATAACACTAGTTGTGACAAACTTTTACACACAAACAGTGCATTGTTAGCAAAAATCAATGAGGGTCAGATGTCAAAATATGACCAAGTTTTGGGGAAAATTATTTTACCCATAACCCATATTGATCTAATATACATGTAAACTCTGCTATTGCAATTTAACCTTTTGAACTATGGTACAAGAAATGCTAAAACATAATGCATACAGACGGCATTTACAAAGAACATTTTATAAGAAACATTAACATTTGCATATTTATATGTGGAAAAAAACACATAATTTTACAACTATAACAACATTTTGGCAAAATTGTTTCAAAAAGATATAAAAATGTTGGAGAACTTAAATGGAACATGTTAATTTTTAAAATAAACATAAGCTATACAACAGGGTCACATGATTATTTTTTAGTTTAGGACCCATATTCCTGAAAAGGAGATGATGAAAATTACTATTTAATTATTCTAATAGGTCTACACATGGAAAATATAGGACCTATAAATACTATTGGAAAATATAGGACCTATAAATACTATTGGAAAATATAGGACCTATAAATACTATTGGATAGGGTTTGTTTTTCTACAAAGGCATTAATAACTATTGGAAATTCTGGGAAAAACAGACTATAGGTCAACATTTGATGCCAATTGGTAATGTTTCTACTCCAAAAATACAACTAAAACGTCTTATAAAATAAACTTACCTTATTAATCAATTTGAATTGTGTTCCAATATGAGGAGACAAGGATAATTTATGAGAGAGAGGAGTAGGTCGTCTTTGGAAAATTAAGAAATTTAAGGGTACGGAACAGTGTCAAGTTATAATGGGAACACCTCATTTCAAGCAGAGAGACCTTTTTATTTTCTAATATCTGGCTGGTCATAATTTTTTTGGATGCACGCACCTCTTGTGTGACATAAGCACGGCAAGAAATAAGCTAATACATTAATTATGCTATGCTACAATGAGGGATTTGTCGACTATCTGGAAATCAACATTTTCCTCCCATAAGATGACTAAAAAACATCGGTTTTACGAGCCCAACCGACCCCGATTTTTCAGTTTAGATAATTTCTTTTTTAGTTTTTCCAAAAATCATGTAAAGTCAGCCTGTTTTTAGCCCAAATTGAGACAAATTTTGGCTGATTTTTTTTTTCTTCAGATTTTGGGGCTATTTTAGGCCAATCTTAACCTCCAGAAAAGAAAAAAAATAAAGAAAAAATGTGTCCAACCGACCGACCCTACTTGAAAGGTCCGCTCGACCGTCAAACAGGTTTTTTTTTTCTTCACCTAATGGGACTATTTTAAATTAAAAACAAACAAAAACAAACAATGCATTTTAGTATAATTATGAGTTAATTATAATGCTTTGATGTATCCTACATTATTTTGACCAAGGTCACATTTTGGCCTATCCCCTAAAAAATTGGTTCAGGGTCCTAAACTACACAAATAAAAAAAACATAAAACAAACCAACACAAAATATTTTAGCAACACTGGTAGTCCCATTCTCTCTGTTTTGCACATTTCTCAGCAAATAACCACAGAGGAATTTTATTTATTTTGCTAAATTGCTCATGATTTTAAACACAACAATAAGCGTAAGAACCAACCTTACTGAGCTCATCCAATGCCTACCAGGTGTAAAAACATTACAAAGAAAACTGTCAATATATTCAATACAAACCATCATAAATAGCACTTGAATAAATCCATACCTTAAAAATATTTGCAAGATCCCCCTGGCAGGGAACAAATATGGAAATGAGCTCATTAATATGCATAAATAATGACGACGCAGGGCATTATCATTGCTTGCAAGCACCACTATTCACATACCATTTATCGTCAAATTTGGACAAGGGATTTGAAGTTCACCTTTGTAGTAATGAGTCAATCAGAGCAAATATGCAAATGAGCTCATTAATATGCACAAATACTGAAGACACAGTGCACGAACATTAGGGAGCCTTTGAAATCCACGATGGATAGTTCTAGGACGGTTCCTCGAACATGTGTGCATGCGCCAACTTTGCGATACGTCGGTTCTCCACATTCTACAACACGCAAATAGCCCTACAACCATCGTAGTGAGGACAACAACGCTTGGTGTTTTACCGTTGTAGAACGATCTGTCGTGAAAATCAAAAACTCCCTAATACTTGCACACACCACTACCCACATACAAAGTTGTGTCAAATTTGGACATTGGGTTCTAATAGAAGTTCATCTTTTTAGTGATGAGCCAATCAGAGCAAATATGCAAATGAGTTCATTAATATGCACAAATACTGAAGACACAGTGCATGCTTATTATATGCATGCACCACTACCAAGGTTTGACAAATTTGGATATTGGGATCTGGTAGAAGTTCACCTTTAGTTATTTTGATAATCAGTGAGAATGTTTAGAGAGACTGCACAGTATTCCTGGGGAATAAGTGTGTCCTTGGTGTAAGATATTCATGAGTTAGACTAGAGTAAAGACTCTTTTACGGAATAAAGCTGTACAATCCTTGTAATCATTTGATCCTCTTATAAAAGATTTCATGCTAGGCTAATTTCATGCAGTCTTACATGAAGGATGAACCGGAATAAGAGTGTAGAAATCTGAAATACAAAAAGTATGACCTTTGACCTACAGACCTGTCTGTTGCAGTGCAAGTAGTAGATACTAAGATCTTGTGGTGCAAGTGTCATCTAGATTGGATCAGGGCTCTGGCAGTTACAGGTGGTGGGGACAGACAGACAGACGATGCTGCCGCCACCGCCGACATTTTATTTTGCTGACAAAATCCCCTTCTGCAAAGGCGCCAGAGGGGATGATGTTTTGAATATTTTACTTCGTAAGTTTTAATGCGGATTCCAGAAAATTATTTTTCTCGATGAATTTTTATGCTGTAGAAACCTTTTTTTTTGTGAAAGTTGATATACCCCTCTAAATTTAATTTTTTTTTTTTTACTTTTGTACATCTCATTGCCAAATAGTGGACTTTTTGTCAAATTTTCTTTAGATTTTGGACTTTTTTTAATCAAAATAATGAGCCAAAAGTGAACATTTTGCTCATTTTGTGAAATTGGGGGGGGGGATTACTGCAACCACCCTGCATATGGACCTGGGAAAGATATTCCCTTTTCTAATGGTTAAAACCACTATGCTTGATTTTCAGTCTATTTGATCGAATAAAATGTTATCACTTCAATCCATGTAGGCCATCTTTTTCAAAGTGACAGTACATATTGCTCACAACTGTATAGATTGTTCCAAATTTGGCAACCTTGATAGAAGTTTGTATGGACTAATCATCGCAAATGGCAGATTTTGGCTTTATCGTCTTCACTTTCATCATTTATACAGTTTATTATCACACTCATGCTTTTTCCAAAAATGCCAAACACTGATTTGTTATCAATTTCATAATATTCTGGTCAAGAAAATTATTGCTGGTAGGTTATAGGATGGTATTTGGGATTGGGTTAACACTACAGAAAGTACTTTTTATCTGTGTCCAAAATGCACAGCTGTTTGGTCCCGTGCATAGTGTCACCTATTTTTAGAACATTTTTAAGTAGTGGCGACACAATTTTGACAACTGATAAAAGTATGGACATGCAAGAGCTATTACCTCTGGAAAAATCCATCGCAGGAATCTTGCCATATAAGCCTACAAAGGTCACAATTTGCATGTTATAGTGCCCTCTATGTGCCCATTCTCTATATAAAGCCATGGAAAATAGATTTTTTTTTAAAAGAAAAATCATAAGATTCTTAAGAAAAATCATATTTGCCCGCAATGAAATTTAAAAAAATTTACACAGGACGTTGTTATTAGTGGATTAAATAATCCAAATTAGGTGTCAAAACTGTGTCGCCATTAATATTTTTTGTTTTATTCTGGTTTTGTCATCATATTGGGGAAAAAGTGTTGTGAAAAAAAGCCAGCATGTTTTGACAGCTTCCTAACACACATTATAATCTAAATGACCTCCAAGATTATTTCTGTTAAGGACTATACTGATTGACAAGGACCATATGTGTGTGTGTTTGAAATTGGATCCTGCTTGGACAGATGACCTTCCACCACTTAACCATTACAGTAGTAGTTCTTTCTGGCCTTGTAGGTTCGTGATTCTCATTCAGTTAATTTTTTCATTGATGGAAAGTTGACAGGTCATTTAATTAACACTAGCAGGTGTCCGTCCCTGGAGAGTCCGGGCTACTCCACATGCAATAAATCTTGGTAAATGGTCTTAATTGGTCACCTCCCAAATACTGATTTTCAGCGGTAAGAGCCGACAGTTTCACAACACTTTTTCCTGTTATGTAATAAATGAGACTTTCAAACAGCTGTGAATGACATGAGTTCACACATGGAAACTGATCATACATATCTGGACACTCTTTGAAATACATATAAAAATCTGACATATATCATCACAATGTCTCTGTTGACAAATTGTATTAGAAATTGAGTTTATTTTCATAAAGAAATTGTTGACTAGCCTAATAACATAATAACTTCATAGCTTACTTCAAAGTATTCCCTAGTTCTCCTTGTTTCCAACATGTCATTATGCCAAGCCTGAAAGACCTGCCGATTCAACGCCATGCTGTATACCTTTTGTATCACATTGTAAAAAACTGAAATGAAATATAAAGACACATCATTTACAACACTTTTATGTTTTGATGCTTAAAGTGACAGAAGGAGATTTTTTTGAGGATACAAATTTCTCTCAAATTGCACTGGACAGATCGTAGACATCTACAAAGAATGTTTCCAAGGTTTATTGGGCAAAAAGTACAAAAGAAAAGCGCAAACCTTGTTTTGAGCTTACCTGCTATCCTAATCATCCCCATAGGGAATCATGCTTTGAATTTCTGTCGCGCACACCAGAAAATACTAAATCATCATCTTCTTACATAAAGACGACATATTCAGGTTTGATCTAATATACTGGTAAGCATTCCAAATATGAAAAAAAAAAATGGGTAAAAAAAAATGAAGGCGCTTTCTGAAAATGTCCTCATGTCTCTTTAAAGCAGGACAACTGCAATATCAGTTAAATATATTAATAGATTAAAATTTCCAATTAAAAGGGGGTGGGTTTATTTAATTAAATAAAGTTTTACTCTTGATTGTACAAATTTGCTCCAAATACACCCACCCATCTGTACAGTTTCACACCAATATTTCAATTTGTTTTGATATGCATGAGAGCTAAAATTTGATTTTGCAAGCCCATGCATATAACACTGTGCAAAATTAATATTGGTCAACCAAATGGGACACCTTTTTGCTCATAACATCCATACCAAGCATTATTTTAGTCCTAAGATTTCACAGGGTAAATAAAAAATAGTAGCTGAGCTATTAGTGATTGGGCCAAGGACCTTTAAAGAAATGAAAGGGGCAGGGCATTTTGTGATCCCCAACCTCTTGACAATGATATTTGTATAAGCTCAATGTGTACCTAAATCTGTAAAAAGATAGAATATACAACACAGTGATACAAATATTTGGCCCATAACACCAAAACACAAAATTTGAACCATTTGTAATATTTTGGAAATAATAATTTCTCAGGTGTATGTATTGAACTTATATAAATGAAAATAATACACAGGTTTTTATGATTTGCAATTTCTACAAGATTATGGTGCTGTGGCCTAATATTATTACGCTGCCATCAGGAAATCATCACAATCAATTTGCTTCACCTAGGCTGGCAGCTGGCCAAGCGCCCATCCTATCAGCACTTAGATTGTAATATTTCCCATAATAGCTTCCTGAATAGGGCTTGGGTTGATGAGGCAAGCAAGGTAAAGTGCCTTGCCCAAGGGCACAACATGTTGGCTTTAAAAGGGCTTGAACCCACAAAAGGTGCTAGAATCACAAAATGCACCTTTAAATGCTATCAATAATTAATGCACAAAATGCTCTGTCTGCATGCCCAGGTAAAGTGAATGAAACAGAATTAAACCTTATTCCCTAACCAAATTTGATCAACCAAAGAATATGGTAAAGTTGTTGCTTGGATAAGAGCAACAGGGTAGTTGGTATAAAATCCTAATTATAAAAAATACATCGGTCCTCGGACCACATGTGTCGTCTGCCGTCGCGGTTTGTAATGATAGGTCTCATATGACCTTCGACCACATCAACAAATGAGGAATCGAATGTTGCACATATGACTCAAGTTTGGTTCCAATTGAACTTCAACTTTTCAATTTAGGTCAATTTTACATTTTCAGCCTATCTTACAACTTGACCTCACATGACCTTTGACCTTGGTATGTGACCTTTGACCTCATCAGCAAATGCGGGATCCCATGTTGCATATATGACTCGAGATTGGTTTAAATCCATCGAAGTGTGCAGATATTACAGGCAAATGTTAACCCTTTTTCACAACAACAGACATCAACAACAGACTACAGTGGACAAAGTGATCCCTATGTGTCTTCCTGCCTTATAGTAGAGGAGCTGGGACCCAGGTCAAACATCATCGTTTACCCCTCACTACAGAAAAGGTTTGACACATTTGGTAGTTAGTATGGACCCTCTACATCAATGCTAGGTAGGTAGTACTCTCAAATTGTGGTATCACTTTTTCAATAGGGGCCAATTTAAGTTTACACAGGGGTCAAATTTTTAAAATGCTCCAATCATGTTGAAACGTATGCCATATTGTCCATCTAGTCATAAGGATTCCAAAAATGTATAGTTTGTACCATCTTTGACCATTGCTTTCGGAGTTATAGGGTAAAAATGCTAAAATGGTAAAAAGGTCAATTTCTATTTGTACAGGGGTCAAAATCAGAAGTTGCTCCAATCTTGGTAAAATTGAAATAAGTTGTTCATCTGCGTTAAGGTGTCAAAAAATACGGAATGCCATAGTTACCATGTTATGGACAAAAATAGGTCATTAGGGCACATAATCCACTGGTGTGACTTCTTTGAACTATTCTCTGTAAGTAAGCATTACATAATTAAAAACTATATGTTTTAGGAGTCCTCTTACCTCAGGCAATAATTTGCAAGTATTTAAAATATAATCAGATTAACTTTTAATGTTGATCCCTGTACAAATTGAGATTGACCTTTTTTACCATTTTTGTAATTTTTACCCTATAACTCCAAAACCAATGGTCGTAGGTGGTACAAACTATACATTTTTGGAATCCTTGTGACTAGACGGACAATATGACATACATTTCAACATGGTTGGAGCATTTTAAAAATTTGACCCCTGTGTAACTTAAATTGAAAAAGTGATACCACAATTTGAGAGTACTACCTACCTAGCATTGATGTAGAGGGTCCATACTAACTACCAAAGGTGTTAAACCTTTTCTGTAGTGGGGGGTAAACAAACTCCTTAAATAAGGCCCCTGTGATATTCTGCTCCTGCTCTATTAAGGCAGGCGACACAAAAGCATTCCTAGCAATATAAATATTAACCTTAAAAGGATGGAAATTTACATTTAGGAGACCATACTTCCTTTGTACCTCATAAGAATAAAAAAAACACATCACAAACATTTACAAGTTGTCTAATAATCAATATAATTAAAAAGTCCTTACTTTCCTGTCTGTTTTTTCGTCTACAGAACCACCCATACCATGACTTGAAATGTACTCTTTGTTTACGTGTGTAGTAATGTTTTGCTGCTAATATCATCTTGCGTTCCATTTCCGCCCGGCGGCGTTTCTTTCTCTCGTGGTACCAGATCCATGCTCTGAAACATGTGTTACAAAGCTGGTGTAATGATAAATACCAATTATCAAGATCCTTTATACATTTATTGAAATGTGTGTTACAATACACATAATGATAAATCACATTGTCCCAATCTTCAAAAAGGGCAGCCGTTCCAAGGCAGCTAACTACCGCCCCCATCTCCATTATAGTATATGGGGAAATGTAATTAAGGTTTTGGTTTAATTTTTTTCATATACAATTTTGACACCAATGTTTTTCCAATACAGAATTTCATGGAGAATCTGAAGATCATGGTGTCATATTTTTAAAAATGTGTTCTTGGGCGTTTTATAAGGGGGAAAAATTTGTACAGGGGTAAACAATAGACGTGTTTAAATTGTTTTAAAATTTATACCAATCTGTTTGGTTGCTCATTAGGTTTCTAAAAAGGTATAGTTTGCCATATTTACGACCTATTGTTTTAGTACAATAGTCTCAAGAAAGTTCAAGGTCATTATTTATAGAATGGTCCGATTTTGTGATTGAAATGGTTGTTTTTAAATGTTCATTGGTCATACTAAATCAAGAAAGTGATATAGATCTGTGGTTCCCCACCCTTCAAAGTGAGACTTTTACAGATATGACTAGTGGTCTCCCATAGACTCTGTGGACATAGCTTCTGTACAGTAAGACAAACAATTTGGCACCATTTTTAAAACAAACCGATGAATGTGAAATTTTACCCCAGTGTGACCTTGAACCAGTTTTGCCTTGTAACTCTTGTACTATAACCCTCAGGTAGGGCAAACCGTACCAATCCTTGAAAGGTACTGAATATGATGGTATACTTTAAAACACATTTTGCCCCCTTTTATATTTTGACACCTGTATAAACCTTGCCCCCAAGAATACATCCAAGAACACATTTTAAAAGATGACACCCGTGATTTTTGGAACCCTCATACAATTTTGATTTAGAAAAACCTTGGTTGCAAGATTGTATATGAAATTTCACAAAAATACAGTTCCACATGTACTATTATGTCAATCCTGTGTAAGATCTGTGAGCATATCATCCATCGTGCTGTAATCTGCCATCTTGACCACTGCTAGATCCTGTCAGATGCACAGCATGGGTTTTGCAAAAAAAAGGTTGTGTGAAACCCAACTGATCCTCACAATTGATGACCTTGCCAAGAGTATGGGTGACAAAGCTCAGATTGACATAGTTATACTTGACTATGAAAAAGCCTCGTGATAAGGTATCACATTGCCGACTCTTGATGTGAGTCGAACATTATGGCATCTGAGAGAGTACTCCCGACCCCCCTGCCACTGACTTAGGTCATACAAGAATCAGGTTGTAACATGTAAGGAAGAATATTGGCTTACCTGAATGTTATTGTGATGAGTATGTTATTGTAGTGCAAATAGGCCTTCTGGTACATCTCTGGAGAAGGCTGCAAAGTACAATTTCAATATTTAGTAAATGTTTTTCTTTTGATTTTGCATGTTTTGTTCATTTTTTGGAATGAGATTTTGTGCAGAACATTACTGATGATGGTCAACCAAATTGGGGCACATTTTTGCTCATATCTTCCAAAGCAAACATCCTTTAGCTCTAAGATTTCACAGGGTAAATGAGAAAAATAGTAGCTTTCTTTAGATATCAAACTATTGACCACTTCCGTTAAAATCGGGAGTTCTGGAGACAAGGCTATTAGCGATTGGGCCACGGTCTTTAACATACCCTGCAAGTAGTAAGACTCAGTGTAGGCTGTTTCTGTCCATATGCCTTTTACTACAACACACATTGAATAGAGATGCATATGGAACCCTCCCTATACACTTAAAGGTGCAACGAGAGATTTCAAGTCATCCATAATTTCTATGATATGTAGTGATTTCATATAGATTAGACACTCAATAGATTCCCTACCTTTTATTTGACTACAGAAACAACTTAAAATGAAAGCAAACTGTGATGATTAGTATATGCTTTAGAAAATAGAAATTTCACAATTTTTGTAGCAAAGAAAGCATTCTCAGCTTAATCCTTTCAGATGGGTATATTTTTGATAGAAATCTTTAAACCAGTGCAAAAAAATCTGAATTTTCATGGACACCTGTTATTTGAAATATCTTGTTGCACCTTTAAGTATTAAGCTATTCTGCAAATTTCAACCATTTTTAAGCTTTCTCAGGGATCACTGACAGTGCCTTAATTTAGATCAATATGACATGAATCACAAGAGTACAAAATCAGTCAATTTAGTTCAGCTGAATTCTTTTACTTTGAAAGAAAACATCAACAACAACATCAACAAAAACAACAAATTAAGTGGCTACCCACGACACTTGTAAATAAACTTACATAGAATATAGGCTAGTGTGCTATAATGAAATGTTTATCAAAGCAGTACAATCTATACTCGCTGTTGCCATACACATCAAGGGTTAATGAAGAGTTTGGGCAAAAAAGTTTGTTTCCAGTAGGCCTCATGCATTTTGATTTTGGAGCCATTTTCATCACCTTTTTTTATTTGATAATTTCAGTAAATTTAAAGTTTTTAGACAAAAATTCCCTCAGTGATAGAAAATTTGAAATTTATTTTGATCCCAAATTATCTGATACTTTTGTTTTATAAACTATACAATAAAACATGGTTTGCAACTGATTTGGCTTACCATTTGGAGGATTTGAGCCATTTCTGTTGGAAATCCTTTTAAAAAAATACACTGGATTTTTTTTGCATTGCCATGCACATTCCAGTGGTAGTTTCCATAACCTGACCCATCTGACACACTTTTATAACACACTTATGAATTCGGAAACCTTAACAGAATAAACCTGTGCTTTATTCTGTTAAGGGTTTCCGAATTCATAAGTGTGTCAGAAAAAAGTGTGTTAGATAGGGAGTTTCCGTACCTGACCCATCTGACACACTTTTTTCTGACACACTTATGAATTCGGAAACCTTAACAGAATAAACCTGTGCTTTATTCCATAAAGGGTTTCCAAATTCGTAAGTGTGTCAGATGGGTCAGATTACGGAAACTCCCCATTCCAGCCACACTGTCATGCAGATTTAATCACAGCATTTCCAAGCAAATCTTGCTAATTTTCAGTAGGTACAATGACAAGCAAGAGTTAGTTGTTAATTTACATGTATCACGCACACATTGTGCAATACCAAAGTCAGTGAGTGCAACAAGACACATAGCTGGGAATTTCGTAACCTGACCCATGAACAACGTTTTTTTCCGAAAACACCCTTATGAATTAGGAAACCCTTCACGGAATAAAGCACAGGTTCATTCCATTAAGGTTTCCCAATTCATAAGTGTGTAAGAAAAAAGTGTGTCAGGAAGTGGTCAGGTACGGAAACTCCCACTAAAATGTACCTCAACTAGGGCCTAGTTGCAAATAAGTAGCTTTGGGATGGCTTCCCAATGACATGGGGATATTTGGGAAAGCCATCTCAAAAAGCTACTGACTGGAATGTGGTAATATGCTTCCCAGGGTTGAAAGAGGTTTAAAGAGACATGAGACAGTTCAGAAAAAAAAAGCCCCCCCCCCCCCACACCCAATTTGTTCAAACTCAGATTTTTGCATATTTGGAATGCTACTGTGTATTACATACACCGAAGTTAATTAAGGGTGATAGGGGGTCCTTTCAGTACGCACATCTATTTGCAGCTGCGGCCGCATTTAGCTGAATAATACTTACGCACTCGCATATGTGGTCGGACTGTTTCTTGAGATGGTCTAACGCTAGCGCCGTGGGGTTTCGTGAACGTTTGCATTCTTGTGCCGTTTTGGCATTCGCGTTTAGTTTCTGGATTTTATTTCGTGGCTTTTTTGTTCACTCGTGCCTTTCGGGTAATTTCACAAATTCGCTTAATAATAACTATACGACAGGCATCTTTGATCCCACAAAAACCCCAGACCTTTTTTCGGAGGAGAACCAGGAGAAACTGGAAAGTGTAAGCGCATTTTCCCATTTATTTTTAATTTGAGGGTCGTCGAAATTTTAGGTTCAGAGCTCATTCAGCAATTTAAAAAGTTATGCGCTACATGCACGACTTGCGGGGTGATGAGAGCTAACCTTCGGAATAATGAATGAACCTTTAGAAATCGAGAGAACTCCGCAATGAACATATGATAGGCCACCTATTATATATAGATACTTTGATGCCGCGATGCCATGACTGCACTATTTATTTCCACATTTAGAAAACCCAAACTGAGATATAAAATAAAATATTCACATCAGACTAAGTTTTCCTCTGTTTTGGTGGTGGATGACACAACTCAAATTATTTGGCAACAGTAACCTATAACCCTAAAAACTTACCCTAACCCCTGGAAATGAAAAACTTGATCCTATCATTAATTGTCTGCTTCAAATCAATTGTTTCATTAAAAAAAGTTTGGAATAGCGAACCCATTTTGAAATTCGGAATATAAAACACGGGTTTGGTTTTCAAAATAGCGAACCTTTAGCTGCGAAAAACGACCCTTCTGACATGTTCGGAAAATGCAGGATCCATTACAAAATCAGAATAGGACCCGTTCCAATTATCGGAATATAGTGAACAATTAATATTAAGGAATAGCGAACCCATTTTCGGAATAACTTAGCAGACCTTTTAAAGGTTAAAAAAACGCAAATGCTGAAAAACGTCATTTTCGGAGTAATGAACCTTCGGAACATTGAACCTTCAGACTATCGAGAGGACCCCAAAAAACTACTTCCAAATCTCAAGAGTCGCAAGTAATTCCGAAGGATCACAAAGTCTGTTGCCTTCTGTTTCAGCATGTGTAGCCTGCATGCAGATGCACAAAATTTGTTTGGTTTGCTCTTTTTATAGTCAACATTGCCGAGTTTTCGTGCATGAGGTGACATTTTTCCAACTCTGTCTAAACTTTTGGAATGGTAATTATGTTATATCTGACGTTTAGGCCAACTATACATTAGATATAAATCACTTTGTGTAGATTATATATTTGCGATAGTAAAATTCTTCATTAATCACTGTTTGGTGAGGTTACGATCGTGACACATGGGCAGTTTTGGTGCGTAGGTACACGAAGAGTGCTGCGCCCAAACAGTTAACCAAAGACGCACTAAAATGAAAAGGTTATTTTTTGGTACATTTTGGCAGGTTTCTAGAAAACTAAGTCGGGGAAACCTTCTTTTTTTTATTGATGCGCCTTAAAGATCTGGCATATGAATTTAACATAATTAAAAAATAAAAAATCTGCCCGTCAGAAGTTGATTTTTTACTTTTTTTATGAGGGGAAAATGGCGTCTTTTCTCATTTCCCATAGAGCTCTGTACCAAATTTTCAGAAAAAAATGTGATTTGAAAACGTCATAACTCAAAAATAAGTCGGTGACCCCATTTAATTTCAGATTTTTCATTTACACCGCTGGCAAATAACCTATATCTGAAAATAAAGAAAATCTGGCCGGTAGCTTTATGGATTCCTCTATCACCCTTAAGCCAAATTCGCTCTCTACATTAAGAAGATCACTAAGATGATGACTTAAAATTTTCTGTCAGCAACGACAGAAAATCAAAGCATGCTTTTCTATGGGGGTGGCAATGCGTAGGCAGGCAAGTTCAAAAAAAAAGTTTTTGGTTGTGTTTTACTTGTTTGTCAAATCAACCTTCAAACATGTTATAGGTAGGTGTTCTACAACCAATCAGTGCAAAAATGAGAGAAATATGTTATCTCTAAAGAAATCTCCCTTTTTTTCATGTCTCTTTAAGAAGGATTTTTTAATTATACTTTGAGCAGGGACCCTTTGCATAGAGGACAAGCATCCTTAACAATAGACCATTCTCTTATAACTGAAGCTATATCTGCAAACGATCAACAAAAACGCTCAAACAGAACGAAAATCAAAGATATGACATTCAGCCCACACACAAACAATTCCAGTGTTTTAGGAAATGATTAATTATGCAAAACAGTACCCTAAATTCCCATGCTGTGAGGGCAATGTTAATTAGAAAGAAAAGGGAAAATGCAGTATATATGATTAATCTAGGTTTAGGTCATCACACTTAAAGAATAATTTAACCTGCTTAAAAAATGTTTACAATACAAGGTTTTTGAGCAATACAGCAGCATTGAGCAATTGGTTACATACGTACATGCGAAAGAATTGTAATTTATTTCAAAGAGTTTTAATTACTAATAAATTTTAGAATTATCAATTTCTATGTACACCTTGAGAGAAAAACAGGAAAACTAGGAAATGGGGGAAATTTGGCAAAAGCTGAAAATACAAAACTTCTGATTTTTTTATAGAAGTTTTAAAGGGCATGTGGGGAAAAAGGACGAAGGTATGAAGGTGTTAACGCGATGGGGGGGGGAATGGGGTTGGGGAAAGGAATCTGGAAGGCAAAGAATGTTCGTTGGAGTTAATTGTGATGAAAAAGAGTTAGGTGTGTGCGAAATATGTGGTTTTCAAGAAAAGAGGGACAGTTTGGAAATGGCAAGGGCGGCTTTTGAGAGTAAGGGTCTGAAGGTAAACCTTGGAAGACGAAAGTGCTTAGTGAAAGGATGTGGAGAGGGAGGTGGTATGGGGTATGTGAGAAGGTAAGCACCCATGTGGCCATGTGTGGGAAAGAGGGTTTAAAAGCAAAATTCAGTGTGGTGTGGGAAAATGTGGGAAATGGATCCAGGGGAGATGCACAAAGATGAAGAGAGTGACCCAAAAGTTTGGCAAAGAATTTTATGTGTGGGAGATGAGAGAAGGGAGATGGAGGATGGTGGCACCGGAGGAAGAAACGATGGTGCAATGAGGGTGGAGTCTGGGAAAGGTGTTCACATACCTAGGGGTTAAGGTTAGTGGGGGTGGGGATGTGAGGTGGCTGTGGGACAGATTAGAGTGGAGGTAGGGGTGGGTGAGTTAGCGGAATTGGGAAGCGGTTGCAAGGGAAAAGATATCCTTGAAGATGAAAGGAATGGCATATGAGAGTTGTATGAGATCGCAGTGATCTTCTATGGGAGCGAGACGTGGTGTCTGAGCGAAAAATGCGATGGGGATTCTGAGGACAGAGAGAACAATGATAAGAGCGATGTGTGGTGGTGAAGTTGATGGATAGGATGAAGGACTTGAGGACTTGATGCAGATGTTAGAGTTGGAAGAGGCGATGAAGGGCCCAAATCCAAAACCACCTTGTGTGTGACGGGACGGAATTTGACCTTCTTAATACGCATAATATCTTAACTCGTTACTTTAGGACCAAAAAGTATCTTTCATATTAAATGAGTGACCAAATTTCTACAATGGTACTGCAAAAAAAGGATCATGTACTTTGTGTATTGCCATGGTAACACAAAACGGTTCGTGCACGGGAGGAATGAAGGATCCGTTCCCGTTCACGCAACCTGTTTTTTGTGTACAATAGCACGTCTTGAAGACAAACTGATTTTTTTGTGCTGCATGTTGTACTTGTTGGCGACTGATTGTATAGTAACAATGATTCTGCAAAACAAGAATGAAACAAAACACAGATGCTTAAAAGTCTAAAAATTCCGTCCAGTCATGGGGTGACAGTTTTGGATATGGTCTGACAGGGTGGGAAGGGCAAATAGTGTACGTTGGTAGGGGCATGTGTTGAGGAAGGATGACGAGCATGCCTTAAAGGGTTGCCTCAGAGATTTCCCGATGAGGGGGCACTCATTTTTCAAAAAAATCGTGTTTTTGGCATATGCATACGCTTGTCCATATACTAATCCTGTGTAAATAATAAAGTAAATGATTGGCAGTCATCATATAGAAAAAATCACAATAAAAGCAAGGAAAACATGTAGTTAAACCTTTAAACAAAGTTGCATATAATTGACCATACCCCCTCTTCCACTCCCTCCCCACCCTCTTATCCTCCTTTACCAGGAAAAGATTTACCATATCTCCCTCCCCCCTCGCTCCCAAGAAGTTTCCCAGTACCTCCCTCCCTCTTCTTCCCTCCTCCTTTCCCCCTCTTACCAAAGAAAGATTTGCCTGTTCTCCCTCCCCCTCTCCTCCTATCCTGCACCTCCCTCCCTGCCCATCCTCCAGACTCCCCCTACTCCAGCTCCCCTCATCTTCTCCTTCTCTCCTCCTCCCCCTCTACAAAGAAAGATTTGCCATACCTGTTAAATACTCCATCATATGCAAAACATTGAGTCAAGTAAGGCAGTGGACAGCTTCTTGGTTGGTGACATTCTTCTGGTATCAATGTGTCCCTAGCATCAGAAAAAATAAAGCAGTTAGAAGTATAATGTTCCATTAACAGTAACAAAATAACTAAAGGGCAAAATTTTCAACATGAGTCACATGGAAGATTAACATCATTGTTTTGAAAGGCTGACTCAGAGATGTTTTGCATATACATAATGCTGTCCATATACTAATCACTGCGTGAAATATCTAAGCTCATATTGAGGCCTTCATATAGAAAATCACGCATTGGTAATAAAATTCGGATCCGGAATTTTTGTTATACACGGTATCCATGGCAAATGTTATATGTGTATAATGTTTACTGCATGAAAACGGAAAATCCGATTCATTCTAACTTTGGAATTAATCATGTTAGGGACTATCAATAGTTCCAGAGACTATTTTTAATTACTACACAAAAATTCTATTTTGGAAATCCAGTCTTTAGTTCAGTTGTTGATTAAGATACATAATTTGCATGGCATATCATCCATGAGGCATATTCAATGATCCATGAGGCATATTCAATGATTTCTGCCAGATCCCACGAGATATGCACAGACTCTGTTATTGTCAGGGGCCCATAGGGGGGGGGCGGGGGGTAGAGGGGTGAAATCATACCCCCCAAATCCCACTAAAGGAGAAAAGGTTCACTTTGTGCTGATTTTTTGTTTTTGCACAAAAAGGTCAAAATTTGGGGGGGGGGGGGTAGGGGTGCAATCATACCCCCCAAATCCCACTAAAGGCACAGACTTTTGCTGATTTTTTGTTTTTGCACAAAAAGGCAAAAATTTAAATTTACGGTGCATAGATGATTTTATGCACTGTAATTCTGATTATTTCGGACCAAAAATTTTGAACTTGGTTATGTTGACATAGGCCATATTGTTTTTGTTCCTTTAAAAAACAGATAAATATGCATCCCTACCATCTGTTTTATCGGTTATTAAAATCAATTAACTTCAAAAGGACATCATCGGATAAGAAATGGAGGCCCTCTATAATTATCATAGTTATAGGTCATCATCAATTTTGACTTGGTTTTTACATACATGTACTTTATCATGTATGAAAGGTGTTTTATATCCTCTAAAATACACTTGTATAAGAAAAAATTGGAAAAGTCTGAAAACTTCAGGGGCATGGCTCTCTGGAAAAGACATTAAGCTTAGAGCATGCCTCATTGCAACTCCCCAGAGGTCGCAAGTCAAACTGGTCCTCTTTTTGTTTAACACCACAAAAGTGAAAAACACGCAATTTCATTGAAACAGATTGAAACTTTAAATGTGTTCACTTGAGACCCACAAATTATATATTGCATGGAAAGATTATATTCCAAGGATGCATTCTTAGATAAAAATAAGCGTAATTATACCGGGTGGAGTTGGTCGGTGGTAAAAAATTATATAGGGGTGTAACATGAAGAAAATGTTAATTATTTGCCCACCAAATGAAGACCCTCTGAATTTAAAATCAAAAGATTGTGAGCCCAAACCACTTATGATTTTGAATTGATACTAAGTATGGCATCAATAAATAATAATTAAGAAACTAATATTTTTACAGAAAAATATAAAAAAAATAAAAAAAATACTTTCAAATGTTAAAAAAAATATGAAGTCTTGAGCATTGGAAACTTGGAGAAGTGTTTTCTTACATTATACACTTTTATAATAGTTTTAATACAAATTTGTATTTTCAATCACATTTCTTTATTTTTTTAATGAATATACCAAGTTGGCAGTATACAGGGCGGTTCAAAGTTGTAATGTTGTTCTTCCGGCACATTAAAAATAGAATTAAAAACTTCGATACCAAATTGACACTAGGGTATTAAGAAAGGTCAGAGCAGTTTATGTTTAAAAAAATGAATGGGAAATTAAACTTATGTCACCAACTGTTTTAAAAGATGTGTTGTATATAGGGTGGCTGAAAAGTCCTCTTTTGTCAATTAGTACAGGGTGTGTCTAATTTAAATACGGTACATTTTACAAACTTGTTAGGGTTTTCACACAGTGATTCAGGGTGATTTAACATTATTACTGATCACACATTTGACTCAACAACGTCAGCTTTTGAAAGTGCGCTATAGAACCAGGATTATCTTTCATGGTCCTCAACTTAGGACAAAGGTCTCATTTTCAACTGCCAAGTCAATACAGACATTAGACACTGCACATTTCCCCCAGGCATTTTAGGCATTTCTAGATTTTTCTTTGCTTTGAGAAAATGAATATAAAATAAATTTCTACCTGGCAAAATGATTGAATGTAGTATGAGATGGGCCCTACCTTTTGTTAAATAATTGCTCTATACTTGTTTTAGTTTCTTTTTTCGTTTGAATTATACCTAAAAATGAATTTAAAATCGGGAAATATGTTGGAGTAGTGTAGACATTTATCTCTTTGCTACTATTGTACTTTTTATTTTGTTCCATAGATTGTTTTCTTCAGTTTAATGGAATTAACCAATATGCTAATAAATAAGTCACACCAGTACACAATTACATTTAATTAGTTAGGGTACACTCCTGTATAGCATAAATGTATGAAGTAACAAGAAAAAACTAATTTCCAAACTGATACAGACGTGGTGTGTTGTGGCCACACTTTGACCATGACAGATTTAATTAATTTGTTTGCAGACCTAAACTTTAATGAAGCATATATTAATAAGTATTGGAAATTTATTTCAAATACACTTGTGTACAATGTACATTCATCTTTATTTTTGTGCAATTTAAGTTCTTTAGCATGACTGGTGACAAACTGACACGCCTAAACTTGGGAATATCAAATATGTCATGTGTAAAACCGTTAGTATGTTGGAGTAAATAACACACCTTCATTAACCATATTTAATTATCATTTTAATTATTTGCAACAAATTAGTTGTCTCTATCTAAATTGATAAAAAAAAGTAACACTATCTTTATGTGGGTGAAAATTTTGAGCTCATCTTAGCATTTATACTTTTGAAGTTATGTACAGCTCCAAGTTTGCTTTTACAACTATTTGTGTGTTTGTAACTCTAGGCTCCTAAACCGCCGGCTCCTCAACCGCCGGCAGGCACCACATGTGACCCACGGTACTCTTCGTGCATAACTGTGTTATTAGAAATCCAAAAACCCTGGGACTTTCTTTTATTTTAAAGAAGAAAAGAAATAACAGGCAACAAGATGTTAAAAACCACATTTATTGACATAGACTTAGTGGAAGTACTAGAAAAAACATTAGAGACCTGAAAAAAAAGGCAACCGTGATTGAAACAAAACCACCATATTGGGGGACCGTTTCGACTTGCGACCAGTATGATTTGAAATGAAACGAAACAGGAAGATGTTGATAGCTGCCTTTTGTATGGAGCTGTTGGAAATGAGCTTACATAACTTGTGTCCTTCATAGCTACAAAGAGGCTACACAAGGTAGCCCTTTACAATACCCAATCTTATTAGCTTATGCTGATGGAGTGCAAGGTGTGCTAAGATTTGATATATAACCGTCTTCACACCAAGCAAACTTTATTATGCAACACAATGGCCTGCACTTAATGGCCCAGGACTGCGTAGTTATATTCATGAGCAAGTTAGGCCAAGTGAAAAATAAAAAAAGTTTCTCGTCGGGTTTCGAAAAAGGAGTGAGGAGGGGCTTTTGATTTTTATTTTCAAGAGAGGCCCACCATTCAAGATTTTCATCAACTCCAGGGGTTAACTTATCACACGTGACGTCAAAACAAACAGAGACATAAAGGCTCCACACAAGCAACTAAACAGATTTACAAGTTGTAATCGTGTTAGCACGCATGTTTTTTTTTAGCACATCTTAATGTTTGTTGTTAGAATACCTCCTTAAATAGTATCAAACTGAAGAACTATCTTCAATGCAAGAGTTGCATATGCAAATTCTCTAAACAATCATAATAATCGTCAACAGAATAAACTGACCGAATGACTCAATTCTCGGTTATAACCTCTCCGCCCGTCGCATTTATTTAACATCGTCGACGTACTATGTATCATGCATGATGTGTGTTGGCACAGTGAGTGCCGATCTCCAGGTGCAAAATAAGGAACGTAGGGGGGAGGAAAGGCAGGTTTTTAAGGGCAATAAAAAAATTGCCTTCAAATTGCAAGGGCATGAGGCAATTAAGCAATTGTAAAAGGGCATCATGCCAATTTGTCAACATGGGAAAGGGCATCAAAGGCATTTTTTTCAGTTTCTGAAGTCCATAAGCAATGTCTGCCTGCATGGAAGGCATTGAACTAAGTGGACTGTGGATCCCAAACCTGAAGAAAGCTCCATATCGGGCAGTGAGGTTGGTTATCAGAGGCAAGGACTATCTATTCGCCTTTCAATATTTTTACTTAATAGGGAAAAAGAAATATATTGAGATAAATCAGAATCGTTTTTGCATTTTCTTAAAAATTTATGGGATAGTGATGCTTTTGTATGACTCTCAGGAGACTATCATCCAACCTTTTTTCATTAAATATATAGTCATTTACTGCCTTCAAACTGCAGTATGAGAAAACACATAAATTTATGATGTATAAACATAAAAATAAAACCACAAATCTTGAATTCCGAGAGATGAGAGAGAGAGTTAAATAAAAAAGTGTAGAAATATATTAAAAAAAGACAAACTGTTGATGATTGCCTTCCCCTGCTTGTGTTGTTGAATAATAGTGCCCGATTGCAAATCACAAAACAGTCCTGTAACCATAATAAAACTGGCACTGATTGAATACTTATAGGGCTATCAATGGAAACAGCATTAAAGCAAATGCTGGTTAAGTTGAAAGTTGAAAGGACTAAAAGGCGGGTTTTTTAATCACTGCTGTGATTCCGATTTGTAAAGTTCTCGTGTCAATGTTAAGGAAAAAAATATCATTCAATAAAGTTGGGGTGATTATATGATAAATTTCAGAAATTTTATTGGTTCAAATATCTAAGGATAAGGACTTTCCCTGGTGAATTATTTATTTTTTTTTTCAATCTATTTTCGTAATTTTAAATAGTCGATCGAGATATTCGGAACCGTACCTCAGCAGTTTTTTTTTCCCTTATGCACTAAAAAACCGGACAAAATACGGCGAAATCGTACTAGTGCCTGGTCCATGGTGCTGCAGTACAGAATGAGAGTATCTACCAAAAAAAAAACAATGGCAAGCGCCCATTAGCGTCACTAGCGTGTGTTGATTCCCAGGGCGTTTGGGCAATTTAACTGCTTAATCTGCATTAAAAACATTGGTGATGTCATTTTTAAAAGATGTTTTGTTACGTCTTTCGGCATGATATCATGCTGAATTTCAAAGTCGGGAAAAAGGAAAAAAATGATCAGGAGGATCATGCAAGCAATTGCATCTTAGGGAAGCGCAAAAATTCGGCAGTCGTCCGTCTTTGAAACACAAATATCATTCCTGTGGATTTTTTTAAAGGATATTTTTTCATGTTTTTTTGAAATTAAAAAATAAAAAATAACTCGAGGCGGACCTCAAAAAAGGAAGCGGGCGGGGCCGAAACAGTTTTTCTTTTACTTCGCCTTAAAACTCTCACTATAAAAATCTCATTCACATGGTGTAGTTACATAGCTTCAGTTACCAGTATATTGAGCCAAATACCCCCCTGCATTTGTATGATTTATTGCTACCAAGAACCTGCATGGTCAGCGGTTGTTAACCTGTGCCCATCCAAGGCTTACTGAACCTAGCCCTTGCGTGATTAGCATGCCTTACCTCATATGTGGTCTAGTATGTATATATGTAATCGGTTGTTGTTGTTGTTGTTGTTGTTTGGGCAAATTCATTTAAGTGTTCAGGACCCCAAAAAACAAAAAATACACAAATGGTGTCTTTCCCCCAAAGAAACCAAATGCCACTCACAGTATTGATTATTAAATTATAATGCACATCATTGCAAATCGGCAGTGTGGTGCGGGGGGGGGAGGGTTCATATTGGAAATTTCCTTTACCCATTGAAAGGCATGTATTATAATTTTAAATAAAAGCGACTTTTTGAGAATTTATGTTAAAGTGGAATTTTTTGAAAACCACGAACGAAAAGATAAACTTTGAGCATGGCGTTTTATCATGTTGAATGTTTCAAATTCATTCCGTTTCTCATGAAAAATATAGAGGGGTCCTCATTCCTTATCCGTTGTGATGTTCCTGTGTGGATCAAAAGAAAATATTTTTCCGGACCGACCCGACTATTCTTGGGTGGCATGAAACCCGAAAACAGACAAAAAAAAAAATGAATTTTTCACAGCATAGGCCTAATCAAATCAGATGCTGATAAAAAGTTAGAGTGTCGAACAGTAAGGAATGTACTTTTAAAATCTTGAGTGTTAAACATCAGATGAACAGAGGCGGTTTATATTTTTATTGTCAATCCCCTGCATTTTTTTTTATTGAGCTCATGCGACTGTATAGGCACGTTTCACAGAGAAGGGGGGTTACCAGTAGTTTGGCCTATGTAGGGGAAAACACCATTTTTCAGTATATTTTTTGTATGGCCACTTTATCAGTTGTTTTTAACCTATTTAAAATACATGAAATTCACAAAAGCAAAAAAATCTGGTTAGAAATATGAGTCACGCCCTTGCAATGTGCAATAAGTAGTTTCAACGATAATGAGACTTTTGAGAGGTGAATGTGACACTTTTGATGGACACCAATTGTCCCATTTTGGGTCCATCAAATGTAACATTCGACTGAGAAAAAACAGTACTTTTGTTTGTAAAACATTTATCTGAAAACAGGGATAGTTTGCAAAATTGTATTGCTATGATAAGTGACCGAAAATACATAACATACCTAGATTAAAAAAATCAAATCCTCACAAACAAGGTAGGTAAAAAGTCATCATGTTTGTGCTAATGTACTTTGATGGCCATATTGTGTCCATCAAAAATTAGTAAGTTTGCGGTAAGAGAAAGTGGATTTTAGGTTAAAATACATTTTCTCTGCCCCCAAATTTACTTTTGGAGTGTGTCTTGGCTCCAGAATTATCCAATTTTTTTAAATACTTGGTGTAAAATGCCCCAAAATTACAATCTGATACTTGAAAATTATTAAATTTTATGTAAAATCGGGAAGATTTGGAACCCTCTACTCGTAAACATGCCATAATTACACTGTATCAATAAGATATACACCTGTGTATACATGTTTTACATTTTATCTTTGTTATTTACAAAAATACCATTTCAGCACTTCCAGTCCGGTGTACAGTCTCTATTCTCATCTTCATTGAATTTTGGAATTTGTAATCATGAATCAAAGTGGTTTTCAGGCGCTTGTAACAAACTCGACCAGTCAAGATAGCCTGAAAAGAAACAATCAAATCTCAAGTATTTTAAGTGGTTGTATACTCGGCTCCCCAGATAAGCAAATTGACGTTCGGGTGACAGTTGACCATTGGTTGGCACAGTCGCTATTCGACCACCAGCCAACGCTAATTTGACGTGCTTTAATTTGTTCTCCCACATTGATTTGTCCCTCAACAGAGCCCTTGTGGCTGGCTTTGGGGGCTCTCTAAACCCCCTCAAAGTTCGCAAGAAAAAAGCGGAGGGAGGAAGAGGAGGGAGAAAGAAAAAAGGAGGAAAAGAGAAGGAGGAAAAGAAGAAAAAGAAAAAAAATAAAAAAATTAAAAATAATTTGATATATTTTTTATGCAAATGCGGATAAAAAGGGTAGGAAGAAGTCGTACGCAAGGACAGGCGTTTTCAGGTCCTGAAAAACACCTAAAAAAAGCAAGGAGGGGAGGAAGGGGGAGAGGAACAAAAAAAAACAAAAAACAAACAAAAAAAAGAAAAAAAAAAAAACAAAAATAAAAAAAAAAAAAGAAAACACCAAAAGAAATAAAAAACAAAAAAAAACAAAAAGACAATGAAAAAAAAAAAAAAAAAAAACCAAAAAAAAAAAACCCCCCCCCACCACACCCCCCCCCACCCCCCCCCCCCCCCCCCCCCCCCCCCCCCCCCCCCCCCCCCCCCCCCCCCCCCCCGCCGGAAGTTGCCCCTGGGACCCCACCCCTTAGTCGGCTCAATAGCATGGTCTCGAACATCTTTATTCCCGCCCCCCTCAATAAAATTTCAGGGGCACGCCTATACGATGACCAAATTTGCAAATTTTAAATTAGGACAGGGTATTAAGGCGAATGGGTAAGATGGATTGATAAGGGCAAGGGCCACATTAATACTGGGCAAGAAAGACAAGAGTAAGGACTTGTTGGAGTCTGAAATAAATGCTATTGAACTCTCAAGTTTGGCTGCATTTTTACATGATAGGCTAAAATACTTCAAATGAAATGGTTGTATGATTTATTATCTTAACTATCTTGCAGGGTTGGCTTGGAAAGTTTTACGTGAAATTTCAAGAAAAAAGACACCGAAACAGAGCAAAGAGCAGTTTATTTATGTACCAAATTTGGTTAAATTACTGTAATTTTCTATGAGTTAGCTTACCGATAGTGTTGGATACAAACCATTACCATGTTTTACACTTCTTTTTTCCTGGTATTTCTGCCCAATGGGTGATTCAAGTATAAGTGCAAAGTGTCATGTTAGTTCAAGGACACCAAAACAGGACCAAATGGTGTATTTGAAAACTAACATGACACCTCTTTACTAATACATGGTCAACCATTGCAAATCTACGGAAAAAGGAAGTTAAAAAACAGTTAATATTCCAACATGTCTGTATGCAAATTAATAGGGCACCTACAGCATTTAATTATGAAATTTGGCACCTAAATAGCACGGATTTTGGTTTGTCTTTTTAATTGAAGACTAACTAACACTTGAAAAAAGCCAAAAAAGGACCATATGGGGGGGGGGGCGGCAAGGATCACAAAATGAGTTTAAGTTTACAAGAAAATTCAGTAACCTCATAGACATATGTTATTTTGTGTTGGCGAAGGTATTTCCTGATCTCAGGATCTACCCCTTTTAATGATGCCATAGTAACAGGCTAGGTGCTTTTTAACTGCCTCCTAACCTGGAGGGAAAAAAAAGAAAAAAGAAAATTCACACATAACACATAGAATAATAAAAAAATTACAGCACCAGTTGAATCCTTTGTACCATCAGCTGTGTTCATGAGACAAAATGTAGCTATTACAGAAATTATGCACAACCAAGACAAATAAATAGCAACAAAACCAGAGACAAACTGATTTTCACATCTATGTAATACAAGATTGTAAAGCAATCCTAAACTGAGTTAAATGGCCTAATCAACTGAAGCTCAGAATTTGCAATGACATGTAATTTTGTCTGCCCCCCCTTTTTATTGTGTTGATCAGAATTCTACATTGTTCTTTTACAATTTGATTTTCAATGTTTTGATGATAGTATACACTTAAAAACAGATTAAGGGTTGTTTTACAATCAGGGTACCTCTTGGCTGAACACTTCAAATGTTACCCATAAAAAAACAATGTCTGTACTTTTTCATAAATGGTACTATTCCAACTTAAAGACCACCAAAAGCACTACCTACAGCTGCAAAGAAACCATTTGAAATGCTTGATGACTAACAAAAATGAACATATGTCTGGAAATTGCTTTAAAATGACGGTCTCATTTGATGAAGGTTAATATTTGTAGATTCCGTACTGTCCTAAAGAACATTTTTTGGGACACATTCAACATACAGAATACATTTGATGCCAAGGTAATTAATATCCAGAAATCTTAAAGAATGGGACCACTTGGTAACATGTGGTGTCAATTTGAAATTTAGTGATAAATTCCGTCAAAAATGTCCTCTCCTATTTAGGCCCAATAAAGCTTAAACCTAAACAGATTTGATTTGTGATATTTTCTTTAAAAACTGAGTTTATTTCTATACATTTGTAGAAAACTTGGTGGCTCACATTTACGTTTTCCGTATCCAGGATCAAATGTTGGAAGTCGGTGTTCCGTCAAAATCCGTCCATTAGCCCAGCTACGGCCATGTGACCTTGTTAAACCATATATATAATGTTTTTTCAATGTTTTCTAGACTAGTTTTTCCTGCTGAATCTGATCCGATGGATGCCATACAAAAAACCTGAGCAATTTTTCAAAGAATGCAAAAATTCAAATGGCCACCAAAACACTAAAACCATATGGTTACTTATCAAACGTTTGTAATTTTTTTGCTGTAAGTCAAAACACACCCATTGTGACCAATTAAAATGTGATTCATTAACTCACCTAATTAAGAGATTCCAATATGGCGCCAAATAAAACAAAGCATCTGATATTTGTCTACTTTTGACCGTAGAAGGTAACATGATATATATACCAATGCTTTAGCATCATTAATTGACACATTATGAATAGCTTTCACATTTTCTAATTAACCCTAACCCCGACCGGGTCGTTTTGCCGACAGACGGCCCAAATGCAACGAAAGGCAATCTATTTTTATTTTTAACGGGCCCAGATGCAACGGAGCCAAAGTTTGGCCGTTTACTTGCATCTCGGCCGTTTTTCCCGCACAGGAATAAGTAGCGTAAAGTCAATAACGCCCAGATCAACGAAAAACATCTGCGTCATTTTCCGGAGACTGCCCAAATGCAACGAAAAACTCGCGTCATTTTCCCAAGACGGCCCAGATGCAACTAAAAACACATCGGCGCCATTTTCTGGAAAGACGTCCCAGATGCAACGAGAAAACATCGCGTGCGAATGCATAAAAACAGGGATAAAAATATAAATAATAATAAAGTAAATATGGATGCGTACTGCACACTGATCTCATGAAATTTGTTACTTATAGTTCGCAAGTCGCGAGTGGCGCTATTACGCTAAATCATAGTCGTGCGTGGCGATATTATCTACGTCATGCTCCGGTTTACGTCTGATACGTTTATGCATAATTAAAAAATAGCTTATCTAAAATTGTTGGCGCTACACCATCGAAATCGAAATTGTCTATGGGCAATTTGTAACACAGTGTCCCCCGTCTGATGAAAAGCACTGCGCCTTCTGCGGGCAAACCGTCCGCAACGCAGTGAAAAGGCCTCACATCATTTCCCGGGATGACGGCCCAAATGCAACCAGGACCATCGCGTCATTTTTTCCGTACAGACGGCCCAAATGCACGAGAACATCGCGTCATTTTCCGTAAGACGGCCCAAATGCAACGAGGAACCTCCCGTCATTTTCCCGGTAAGGACTGCCCAGATCAATGAGGGCCAATTAGAGTCATTTGCGCGACCAAATTTTCATTGACGGCCGAGATGCAACGAGAAACTTTTTCCGACCGGTACCACTTTTTCGTTGGCTCTCATGCCTCTCGCCGTGTTAGGGTTAATCAAATCAATAACCATTCAAGATGGCTCAAAAATGGCAAAATTCATTACTACTTAAAGTCTGACTCAGAGATTTCGAAATATTGATTTTTTTGTTATAATAAAAATAGACAACTAGAACTAAAGATAGTAAACCTAAATGCACAATTCCGAAATTTTGAGATGAATCGGATTTTTCGTTTTCAATGCAGTAAACAGGTATGTGTAGTATTGCGTCCCATAGGATACTGGTGTATAACAAAAATTCCGACTCCGAATTTTATAACAAAGTTGCGATTTTCTATATGAAGGAATTCGATTTATGCTTAGCAATTTCACACAGTGAGTAGTATATGGACACTCATTAATGTACATGCAAAAAACAACCGTTTTTTTTGGAAATTGGAGGCGCCCTCCTCATGAAATCTCTGAATCGTCCTTTAAATGCCAAGGGCTGCCATGTTTGTGTAATCACTATACTGCTTCAAGATTCAATTTAAATTCATAACTGATCAAAGTGATTGATATAGCTGCAAGACGGCTCCTACGTAGATAGGCGTTCAATATGGCTGCAAATGTCAATAAATACAGGTCAGTAACGTAATTCCTTCATGCTCACGCTGTAGCTAAAGATATTTTGTGTTTTTAGTTGGATTAATCCACTTCCAAAAAACCCCGTAAGAGCTATCTTAAGTGTCATTGGATCGTTATTCATCATATCCCAACATGGATGCCAATGGACGCTAAAACCTGACCAAAAACAAAGAAACATATCCTCTCTGAGACTGATTAAGTGTCAGATTTTTCCCGCTTAGTTAAGTGCCCTTTTCCCCAGCCATATTGTATACCATTTTGGATGGCATCTTACATGTATCGATTCCTCGGATTGCCTAATGATGTTACATGATCTGAATTGACTTACATATACACAAATATATTGGCAGACTAGTTAGACACAGCTTATCAATATAGCCTCTTAGAGTATCGGAAGCCATCTTTGGAATCCTATAATGACGGAATTTTATTAATCACATTTTTAAAATTATGTCTTATGAATTTTTAATTAATTTCTTGACTGCCAAACACCAGGATCGATACCAATTACCAACCTCCAGTCAACGATAGATCACGATCAACACTTATTGTACTTGGCGCCATTTGAATTCCATTGATTACGTGTTCAGAATCTATGTTATATGGTCACAATGAATGTTTAAAACGAGACAGGATGAAAAGTCACAACTTTTGAGTGAACAAGAGATGAATGTTTTGGTGTTTTGTGGCCATTTTTGATTTTTGTGTTTTTACAAAGATGCTCAAGGTTGCTCGTCTGGCATCCATCGATTCAGAATCAGCATAACAAACTGGTCAGAACCGTTGAAAACATTACATGTATATCCTAATAACACAGGTTGCTATTAGGTATCAATGAATCTGTATCCTGGACTACTTTCCGAAACTGAAGTTTTGACCCACCATAAAAATTGTTTTCTGTAGACTTAATTCTCCAAATTTTTGAGATAAAAATGTTGGAATTATCAATGTTACAAAAATATGAATACGGAAAATAATCAAAGTACTTTGTTTTTTTACCCCAAATTAGAAATGAATGAAGTGTTCTGTCCAAAATCTTGTCCTCTCCGAAAATGTACATTTCATCAATCATACAAAAATTGTTCACGGAAGACATGACGCATCAAAATTTTGGAATTATACATCTCAACTGGCATACAATGTAAACCATCAATAGTGAGAACTCATCATGAGACTTCATTTTTCAACCCAAATGAGACAGCCGAGGTACCCCTGTTTGTAAAGAAAACCCTTAGAGCTAGATTTATGGCCATTTTTTTCTGAATTTTGTTTTTAGATTCAGTATATATCTGTAAAAAGCTTGTTTGAAAATTGATGCACAAAAATTACCAAATTTCCAACCGGCACCATAATTCTCCCTAATTCTCAGTGAGACTAACTATGACTAAAACTTGTTGTAAATTATGGTCCTGGTTCAACATTTCCTTGTACGGTATGTGAATAGTAAAGAGCCTGGGGTTCTCACTTGGTTTGGGTCCAGGGTTGTGCTTCTTATAAATGCCCCCCATCTGTTTTGATCTCAGGCAAAATGTACATGCGCAGTGTGATGTGTGCCCCAACCGGAAGCACAAATAAGTTAACAAACGTCCCCGGCAAAAGTCCCCGATTTTCTGATCCAAGAAACTCTATCCGTCAACTGAGCCAGTTGACGGAGTTTTAGAGAATCTAAGAGTGTAATGGGGCGGCCTGCGTGCAGAAAAATTTGACGCTGGACTTTGATGTAAATTAGTTCTCGCCAGTTGACTGCACTTGCAAAAACTTAAGCTTCAGATCGAATTTAAAGGACCACTATCAGCGATTTGTTCGAAAGAGTCAAAATATTTGAAATTTGCAGGAATACCTGTGAAGAATTAGGCCTGTCGATTCTCTACGTTACTTTTTCCACTGAAGAATTGACAGAAAAGGAAGAAAAAACGGGAGTAACGGTATTCAAAGATACGAATCTCCAATTCAGTGTCGTGTTGTAGTATGTTCCGAACAGACACTAAGACTAAAATATCCGGGTTTTATCCTTATTAGGTGGCTTATGTGCTGGTCCTATCATTTGTGGTACCGTATGTTAGGATACCTGTAATTGTTACAGACATGCAAAAAAATCTGATTTTTGATGTTTTTTTTCATTTTCTTATTAGCAAATCCACTGGTGATAGTGCCTTAACTTTTCACTGAGGATGCTTAAAGGCTGACTCAGAGATTCGAAATATATTTTTTTGTATAGTAATTAAAAATACTCAAAACTAGAACTAAAGATACTCACCTAAATGCTCAATTCCAAAGTTAAGATGAATCAGTTTTTCGTTTTCGTGCCGTACGTATAAACATATTGCATAGGATATGTGATAACAAAATTTCCGGATATGGAATTTTTAAGCAAAGTTGTGATTTTCTATGAAGGTACTTCGATTTGAGCTTAGTTATTTCACACAGTATTGTTATAGGTCCGACAAGCTTATGTATAGCAAATAAAAATCAAGTGTTTGAAATTGAGGGCTCCCTCCTTGGGGAAATCTGAGTCAGCTTAAGCAAGGAGTAACAGAGTCATGTTTTGGTTAACTTTCCGCCCATTTATGGTACCTAACTGTTCTTAAGTCTTATAACCGGTAAATGCACATAGCATTTACGGTTAGATATTTCGAACAAAGTTGTAATGGTCGGGAGGCATGCGCCTATTCCGCAATTTAATTATGAAACATTTTTGGGTTGGTTTGCGGTTCGGCTTGCTGACGAAATTCTGACAGCGATTATAAAAAATTTATATTTCCTAGTATATAAAGAAGCAAATGAAGAATTTCCATTTAATTAATATTTATGAAAATGTGCAGTGTCACTTTAAAAAAATTCAAAGTATAGTGCATTGCAATACTAGCATGTGCCAGGAAATTTTACATCTGTAGTTCTGTATCTGTAGGTTATTCTGTCGGTCGCAGTTGTTGAATTTGGCAAACACACTCTCTGCGACTGGCGTGAAATTATTATGGACCGTCTATGGAGTTCTGGAAGTTTTCTTATACGTATCATTTTTGATCTGATTCAAGATATTTTCTGAGATACAGCAGCAGGATATAATTTTTGATGATATTATGTGAACAAGAAATATATTTCAGTGAGTAATTTGCTGCCAAAGCGAGATTTTGTTGACTTGAGTCATCACTCCAAAGGTTAATCTTTCACGCCACGGGCGTAGTAAAGTGGAAGAGCCGTAATTGTCCAATCAGGTGACAGAATTCCAATTTGTGACATCACACCAACAGAGGAAGAATGTACAACACTCCCAAGCTGGAGCGACGCGTACAGGAGGTAGTGTGCGCAAAAAAATTATTCAGACTTGAAGATGCTTTGAGGAACTGCATTCTGTAAGATATTAGGACTGGAATTTGAATAATAGAGTTCGGTAAATTGTTCCAGTCTATCGACAGTTTTAGGCCGATATGAAACGTTTATAACAGTTTTTGCTGCAGAAATACTTGGTATGCGTGAGGAGGGGTGGTGTGTCGGTGATTGACGCTGGGCCAGGTTGAAGCAGGTGCGTCATCATGTCAATCAGGCAGTAATCGGCAGAGCAGGGAGGCCGTCGTGGTGGTGTCTAGCTTTGTGAAGAATACAGAGTCTATTTGCGGTTCTTATTATTCTTTCTATCATATAACGCCGCAAGCCGAGATGCTGTTCACCATGGAGCGCCCAAAATGTCCCTGTTTGTCAGTAGGTTGGAGGATGTCAGATGGATACTGCTGGAGGTCTTGAGATCACATCAATGTAGTTAAAGGGGCGACGCCCCCGGTTTGGCATGGTAACTTCCAACATGTGACGTATGAGACTACTTGATAAATTGCACGATGACAGTGATACGGCCAATCGTGCACAACGTTGGGCAACAGAAGATGGAATTGGAGGGGTATCTCCATATATCTGTGCTTAGGGGGTACCAATTTAGGTCTTTGATCAGTTTGGTGATGCTATAGTGGTTGTCATATAGTTTGTGACACACCTTGCGGCTCTTTTTTGGATTTTCAATTGTTTATGAGATCTTGTTGATGGGGGTCCCACCAGCATGAGGTTAGAATATTCAAGTAACGGTATACACCAAAAGAAAACACACATGAAAATTTGCATGTTTGCTTAAAGGGATTTAGCAGCGATATTGCGAGAGAATCGAATAAATTGGAAATGCATTTGTTTTAACTTATAAATCAGGGGGGGGAATAAGTGAGTACAATGCCTTATAACTGCTTAATGTGAAAACAAACCACCCAATAGCTGAAAAAATGAAGTATTTGAGGAAAGTGTATTCCCTTCTCCCTCAAATTAACATACAGCGATGACATTCTCAAAATATACAAAAACAGCGGATTGTGGGTTACACGAGCACAGAAAAACAAAGATAATAATGTTTGTGTTTGGGTCAAACGTATTGATCTGGTGCACAATTCACGCTTAAAATCTGTGATATTCACAGGACAGGCTTTTTTGATCTCAAGTCGGAATTTGATACGCATTATAGAAATTAAAGAATCAGATAAAAAGTGTTGCCTTGTTTTTAACACACAGATTTCAAGACAACCACTGGCAGGTTATGTTTGAATATCCATCATGTCACATGCAGTAACAAAAATACAAAAAATATGAATTTTGATGATTTTTTCTATGTTTCGGAATTAGCAAATCGCTGATAATCCCTTAATAGGTTTTGAACAAGAATACAAATTACGTTCTGATGCAAAACCCAACTGCGGCCGTAATTAGCATAGATTCCCTGGAAGAATGAAGCTCTGATGCCCTGTCATCATGCCAATGTAGGACCTACTGTCATCAAGTTCTTGTCATGACTGCAGTGTGTCATGGTGTAAGCCTACTGGACCATGGGCCTGTCACAGTCAAGGGGCAGGTTATTGCAACAAAAGCGTCGGTGGACAACGACGGCAGAGCCCGGCAGCAAATGCTTAAATGGGTGTTGATTATTGAAACCCAAATGCGTAAAGTGAACTCTGTGAAAACATGACCAAAGCATGGAGGTTTTTAATGATGAAAAATGTACTACTAATTACACTTTCCTTCTCAAAAATAAATCACTTAACAATTCAAAGCTGTTAGATTTTTTTGATTCCAGCCTGACATGCCCAGGGCGACCAAGAGAGGGGCGCTTGGAACCAATGAATCACACGAACCAGGCGGGGGGGTGGCGGCCAAGCCTCAGTCATTCTCGGGCGCGGGGCGAGAGGGCGAGGTGGCCGAGCGGTCTAAGGCGCGTAACCGTCGGCAGGGTATAAGACCCGATTCGAGCGGCCCAGGTTCGAGCCCAGCGAGAGTCGGGCTTCTTGGTCTTAATCAATCGTCCTATAAGGTCGGAAATTGCATAATTGCATAAGTGTGATATGGAATTTCTCCTCGCTCCCACCCATTGGGTAGAATGTGCAGGTATGTGTCCGGCGCCTCATGGTGCGGAGAGTCAGGTAAATGGTGTGGGGGGGGGCGATGGTCCCTTGTTTCAGACGAGTCATCCTTGAGCACGTAAAAATGCAGACCTTGTCGAAAAAGAGTAGAGGGATCATCCCGGGGTCTGTTACCTGCACTCACCACTATAGGTACCAGGGCAGTAGGAGTAGTATAGAATGTGCGTACAGTAATGATGGTAGTAGTAGAGTAGATTAGTTGTGAAAGTAAGTTGTGAAATGGTTGAAAGATAAAGTATAATTTACACTGCTGAGCAGTGGTGAGCCTGAAAAATAGGCGGGATTCCGAAATACCAAATACCAATACCAAATAGCAACTCACCAAAAATGCAAAAGGAAATTACAGCAATACGCAGTTGCAAACCACAAACCAATTTGGGTGCGTTGATGTGTGTCGGACATGGGGGTTACGGCGGTCCGGTAAAAATTTACGTATATCCCGTTTCTAAAATTGAAAGCGTTTAAATTGAACCCAGGTTTGAAAATTCTCAAAGACTGAAATAATACCGAAAGGCCTTGTGGGAAAAAAGGATGGGATGCGGCCAGTTTTAGCGATGCGGTTCAATTTTCCGTGTTTGCGAGCACCGAAATACCCAACAAAAACGTTCAATTTTCTCGGTAGTTTCTATTAGGTTCAGTCCCAATTAAGATACATATTGAAAACAAAACATAGTTATCGGACCCTCTGATGCAAAATCGCCATAGAACCCCGTCGTAGTCCGGAGGATATTTGAGATTAGTTTCATTTGCATGCATTCGCTATGACGGACTGATACGTAATCTCTCGCGCAGTACTATTAGATAATATCTTTTGTAGTCTGTACACAGGACTACACACTTTCGACCGCCGTATGACATGGGTGTTCCATGACCACATACGACCTCGTTCGTTATTTCATACAAAAACAAACAGAAATAACCCTTCCAGTGGAGTTGATTCTTCAACTCCAAAAAAAAACAAAAAAAAAAACGGTTTTGGAATAAGAAAAATATCATTGACAACATATAAAAAAATTCAGAATTTTTCGTCAAGATTTCGCTTTTACGTGGTAAACCAATGGCGGCGTCGGATATGGAAAAATTGGGATTCTGGCGACTCCCTGACCGACCCAGGGGGAGGGAGGCCAAGAAAAAAAAGCACAAAATCTTTGTGTCTGATCAGAGCAGATGAGGGACGGGCCAAGCCTCTTTCATATAGGCAACTTCACAAAACTAATCAAATAGATTACGATTTAGGCCATTTTTTATAGGTTCAGGCAATTTTTATGATTTGGTCACAGGTGTCCACTGGCACACATAAGGGAGCGGTTATTATTTATGCAGGGGGAATGGAGGATTAAAATTTTTTTCAGCAAAAATTTTTGCGTTCCCCTCGCTTTCAGTTCAAAAATTTCACACTCCCCCCTTGATCATGCTGATTTCCCCATTTAAAAGTTCAGTTCCCCTCTCTCCTGGATGATGAAAAATTTCACGTTCCCCCCTCTCACAAATTTTTTTTGGTTCTCCCTCAGACGCCACCCCCCTGGCGTAAATAATGACCCCTCCCTAAGACCTCGCCATCGTCCATCATATACCAAAAAAAAAATGAGAAAACGGTGAGGGTTGATTCTTCAACTCCAAACCGTTTTAATAAGAAAATATTTTGATTTTTTCTTCAGTTTTTATTGGGAAACAACTTATTTCAAAATATGAAGAATGCTTTTTGAGAAAAATTGTAATTATCGCCTGGAAGAGTTTGCATATTTAGAACATGCCTCAAAATAGGGAAGATGTGCTGAGATCCTTTTTGCATGCAGGCATGATCTGAAGAGGTAGATGATAAATAGTGTGTTACAGGGATTTGAACAACCATGGTATTAGATAGGCCTAGTAGACGACGTTGTGATAAAAAAAGAGAGTTCCTCTCCTTTCAAGATTTTCAAATGCAAATGTAGATAAAAAGTGATTTTGCTTCACTTTATGGGTTAAAATGCAATTAAATAAACTTTTTTCCGCATTATTAAAGGAGACAAAGAAATCCCTCTTACCAATTTTAAGAAGTCAAAATTTTAAATCATTTCTTTCAGGAGTCCAAAATGGTGCCAAACAGTATATAACAGTGCGCCGGGGGGGGGGGGGGGTGGCAGGGGTGCCCCCCACCGAGAATTCAAAATCAGGAAAAAGGAGTTTTAAGCAATAATGCGTAAAAAATTAGGGATTTTATCATATATGAGTTATATTTTAAGGTTCGCCCCCCCCCCTTGATGTTCGCCTATCCTAGATTGGACCGTGGCGCCGCCCCTGTCTATAATAGTTTTTCTTCAGGCCAAATAGGGGTGCATCTAAGACTATGTTATCGATAAGTGGATCAATTAGTTAACATGGAGGAATGGTTCAAGATTCTTATTGGAAAAACCATTTCACTCAAGGCAAGGGGAGGGGGGTACCACACCCTGATTTTTTCGAATTATAAGGGACAAACCTCATCTTGTTGGTATCAGTGTGTAGCATACATGTCCTTTCTTCAATAAAGTACAAACATGATGTCATAGGGACGTCATAATTGAGAGATTATTTAGGCCTATAACGTTATTTGTAAGCTAATCTACCAAATCAAGGGATTTTCCGACCATTGTCGCCATCATGCAAGCAAAATGGTATGTATTGGAAATGGTGGGTGCAAAGGATAGCTACCACATGTTAGGATTAATAAAAAATAAGAAAAAATACACACTTGTCAGTATTCTACAGCATCATCGTAACAAAAGTACCAAACTTTTGGACATTTAACAATTGCTAAAATGACCGAAAAAGGATGCTTACAATACATAAAAGCCTTAGAATCATATCGTTTACGTTTTGTACGACAGGGAATAGGAAGAGGGGTTACGAGAAAATGGACCCCCATTTTTCTTCCCCCCCCCACCGGCACCAGTTTACCCTCCCCCTGGCCAGAAGAAACATAACGAAATTTGGGCTTCAATTAGCGATTGGGGACCAAAAGTCAAAAGGACACCGCCGGAATAAGGGAATGAAGGACGCCCTTATATTTTCATGAGAACGGATGAATTGAAACGTTTTGCATAATAAGCGATGCTCAAAGTGTTACCTGGCTGGTTTCAAAAAATCCCACTTGAAATAAATACACCCAAAAGTCGCGTTTTATGTAAAGTTATAATACAGGCTTAATGCGTAATTAAACATTTCCATATTTGAAGCCTTTCCACCCCGAAAACCCCAGTGGCGCGTTGTTAGGGATGTGCGCTATACTATTTAGCAATATATATGTGCGTGGCATTCTGGTCTTGGGTGGAAAGACCTCATTTTGCATTTTGTTTTGGTGGGCCGGAACACTAAATGGAATTGCCCAAAAACAACAAGGATCTTTTTATACAACCAATACCATATCACTAGATAGATAAATTTTGGAAAAAAATTTTTTTTGTTTTTTTACCCCCCCCCCCAAAAAAAAAAAAAAGAAGTTACTCCTCAATAGCCTCGCAATTCTCCCCCCCCCCCTCAAAAAAAATCAATGAAAAAGAAGTCTGGGGCCGCCGCTGTTAAATAGCAGATACAAATCAGATTTTTCGTCAGATTTTTACGGTGGGACGTCTAAAATTGGGATTTCAAGGCCGCCCTCCCCTGACTTTGTAGTGCTAAATATAGGAGTTCACAGGCCTTGAAGAGCGAGCTGAGGTCAATCACAGTCATGACGGTGTGAGATTCAAGGAAGATACGAAGGGTCTTATGAAAAAAACCAAAAAAATTTAAATAATTATCATAAAACCTGCTGTTATAATGTCAGTGGTAGATAGGTGGTTTGCTGGGAAATAATTTAGTATGGTGGCCACCACCCTAAGCTAATGAATTCGGCAGCCTCAACGGAATGAATGATGTTGACAGATGTGGTGGCAGATACTGAGTCTGAACTAGTATCAGGGAGACCTTAACGTCGTTTCTGTGATTGTGGTCGGCACGGACGTCTAAAGGGCCAATAAGCATGAAAAAGTGTAGCAATCAAGCACTGATAAAGTGTATGGACTGTCGAGCAGTGCGCGTCGGAAGTCAATTACACAAAGAAAATACCTGGCCGCGTATGTATATATATCAGCACATACTGTATTTTTATTATCTCCGCAATTCTGTTTTTCGATGAAAATAATATTTGCAGGATTGTGAAGATATATTGTCGGATTCGTGCACAAAATTTGATTATGTGAATGTCGTTAATAGAAATGAGGGTGATTAGTAAATGTGAAATGCAAAGATTGATAATGACTGTCTGACATGCCGAATTCAGTATGATCCGTTGTACTAGTCTGAACTGAGTCTCTGAGCTACCATCGCATGATAGCAATAGCATAGCAGCGTGATAAGTATACATTGTAAATGAACTGATACTCTGGCTCATAATTCTTGGACAGTTTAGAAAGTACGCCCGCTTCCCTGCAAAACGGGCACTATGCTACCAGTAGAGCGGACGGGAGCCACAGCTTTTTCGTGAGACTTTCTTGTAATAGGTGGACTTCTCGCAATAGCGGACATTAGGGGATAAATGTTACCATACGTAGTGCAAGAACGTCTGTCCGGCAATAGAGAGACATCATGAATAAGCGAGTGATAATTCAGGCACTGCTGTGCTACAATAAGCAACAGCAATGTTCAATCCGATTCACCTCCATGTCCCATCCAGAATCCTTGATTTTTATTGTCTGAGAGGTTACAGAGGGTCAATACGGGATAGGACAACAATAGTGCTGAATTATCGAAATCGCTTATGCTGACAACCGCTATTGAAAGACAGTGAAAAAGAAGAAAATGCAAACCCTTTTTTAGCCTCTTCCCCAGGCATACATCACTGTCAAACATGTCCTCTACTCCCATGCCACCCACAAAAAAAAAAATGCCAAAACAATCCTCACCTCTCCTCCCAGTCCCAGATCCAATGAGCATAAATGATTAAAGTGTCGCGACTGTGACAGTGCAACACAATGACTATGGGGAAAATGACCTTCTGCATTGTAAACATAAGTACTTATTGAGGTAAGTTTACAAAAAAAAATATAATAAATTTATAACAGATGAAAATTTAGGGACTCTATAATTTATAAATTCATCACACAAATGGCTATATCTAATCACCATCTATTGCACACCTATCATTGTGAAATTCTAGGTTCTAGTATTTTTGTCTCCATTTTGCCAGCTCACGCATGGTGTACGGCGGTCCGGTAAGTACGTAATTCCTGTTTCTAAAATGAAAAAAAGTTGAGTTAAGATGTTTGAAATTCTCCAAGACTGGAATAATACGACAGCATTTTAGAAAAATGATTCGCCCGTAGATATGCGTGTGAACTTATTGCCGGTCTGCGCGGACCGAAGTACCCGACAAAAACGTTCAATTTCTCGCTAGGTTCGATAGGTCAGACCCAATTAAGGATACATATTTAAAACAAAAACATAGTACGGACCTATGATCCAAAATTCCACCAGAAACCCTCTGTTTTCCAGAGATATTTGAGATTTTAGTTTTTACACACATTCTCTATGACGGATGTAACGTTTAGTCTCACAAAGTACCAATTTAGATAATATCTTATGGAGTCTGTGACACCGGAACTAACACTAACGATGTGGAACAAGGTAAAAATGCAACCACCTAAGTTAGTAGCATGGTTCCCTTAGCAGGATTTTTTGGGTCTATAACAGACAGACTTTTCACTGGACGACAATAAATAAGAATGAGTGACAAAATGCCGTCCCACTTGGACGCCATAATCCTAAGCCTCTGAAAGCTAAAAACACATGGTTCCAAGCCTCAAAATAACAAATATTTCTGTTAATTGCAGTTTGACTTTCAGATTCTTTTCACCCAAGTCTGTAGGCAACACATTTTTTCCTTATTTATTGGATTAAACAAACATGTGAAAAATATACAATATCCAAAAATTAGAGTCAATAATATAATGACCTACATTGGAATACGTATTGTTGAGTGCAATGGCCTTTCACACACCTCCCAAGGGAAATGTAGGGAGAGTCTGAAGGGTCATGGGTAAAGTTCTCTATGTCCATTTGGTGTGGCCAGGGCGATTGAAAACATCCCATAATGCAAAGTCCCTTATTGTACTGTACAAAACAAATGTAAGTCTAAGGATATACACATTCATGCTAAGAACCCAAGACATTCATGATCATGCTAAAAATTTAATTAAGTACTATTATTGCTGTGGGCTTAAAAAATAAAATGAGTGTAAAGTAGAAAGGAATTTAGGGCGTTAATAACCTTATGAGATGAAATTTCCAAAACTGGTGCAGATAGATGGACTCACACACCACTCTGGGCCATGTGACTTGTATTAGCAGATTTGTATTTATAAGTTTTAACTTTTAAAGCTTAACATTCAGGTAACCATGACTGGAATTCAGACCCTGGTGATTCAAGGTCTGGTGGGTAGTAGGTCTACTGCCAGGATTGTGCCAACCCTAATTTAAACCAGTCTCTCAACAAAATTGTGACTACTTGATCTTTATCCACGTGCTAGATCGACAAGATGTCCATTAAGAAAGTGAAAGATGAGTGGCTAATTATTATCACCTTTCATTTATATGGTACTCTCACTTGGAGTGGGCATAAATGGGTCATTTTTTTTTTTTTTTTTTTTTTTTTTTTTTTTTTTTTTTTTTTTTTTTTTTTTTAAAAAAAATTTTTGCTTCGGGTCCAAGAAAGGGCAGCGCATCTGGTGTCATGTCCTTTAATTTTGTGGTGGGAGTGGAATTTGAGAAGAAAATCCTCTATTACTCTTTTTCACGGGTATTTTGTAAGGCTTTTGTGTCTAATTATATGTAGATGAACTCAAGATAGCTGATTTTGAAAGTTGCAGAAAATTGGACATTGCGTTTCTTATAAATTGACAGTTTTAGGTCAAACTTTAGGTGAGGGCGCGTTTCACAAGTTTCACCAATGCTTTTCTTTTGCGTTTTTTGAGTTTGCAGCCACAAAGATGATCACCAAACTGACCGCTGCAAGAATTTGATCTTTCTATCTAATTTAGTTTGCCTGTAGCACTCATTTGAATGTTCCTCCATGCTCCTATTCAAATGTACAAGGGGTCAATGCCACTTTCGTTGTCTACAATGGAATGGAGCATTCAAATGAAGTGAAATGAGCAATGCAGACAAATTACATGTAATAAAGTACTCAAAGTTTCTGAATGGTCAAATTGGATTACCTTCATGGCGTAAACTTCAAAACAGCAGAGATGGGAAAGCATAAGCGAAAAATCTTGAAAGCGCCTTCATTCTAAATTTTGACCTAAAAACGTCAATTTTTAAGAAAACCGCAATGTCAATTTTCATGCAACTTCAAAATCAGCATCTTGAGCGCATCTACATATAAGTAGAAATCAAAAGCATTACAAAATACCTGTTGAAAAGAGTAATCGAGGGATTTTCTGCTCATATCCACTCCCACCACAAGAATTAAGGGACATGACCACAAAGGGCGATGCACCTTTTTTCTTGGACCAGAGGCAACAATTTTATCTTGTCAGTTGAATAGTTTCATAGAATACAACAAAAACGCCCTAATTAAAATACCAAAAAATATTTTGTCCTCCTATAGCCCACTACTCCTACCTCACCGAACAAACAGTCAATACCACAAAAACCAATCATCCCGCAAATGACATGTCCATGGTAAATTCATGAGTACTACCAACGAAAGACTGATAATTGTACAATTATTTGGAAGAAAATTTTTGGACCACAAAATATTCCACTGAACCAGAAGGACTTTTGAAATTTTTGGTGTCCAGTGGACTTCAAGTTTAAAAACTAAGCGTGACCCTGGTTATTAGGAATGTTATTTACAGTTACATTTAGGTTACTTCACAATGCATATATTGACTGATATATGACGAAAAATCCTCAAATGTTCTATGGGTGTTAAGGGGTAAATTACTAAACTGAAACTGTTACTGTCATCCACTTTTTTGCAGAATATGCCACATGGACCCTGGGTTTTCTCAAGGAACGCGATAATGCTATTTTTAGCAACCGACACTAACCAGGGGGAAACCCGAATAAGCGTAAAAAACAAAACATGTCCCATATTGCCGGACAATAGCATATTGCAGACAACTTAAGTCCACATTGAATGAAGTCTGGCTATTTGCGGGACGGTGAGTATGTCTCACGAAAGCTGGCTCCCGTCCTGTCTAGTAAAAGGAACTGCCGTTATCAATGGTGATGAGAATTTTGTATTTGGGTGTACTCGCATAGCATCCCA
Organism: Ophioderma brevispina; assembly: GCA_023653785.1. Lineage (NCBI taxonomy): Eukaryota > Metazoa > Echinodermata > Ophiuroidea > Amphilepidida > Ophiodermatidae > Ophioderma > Ophioderma brevispina. Next base: position 119,985 of record JAMKCH010023630.1, read on the forward strand.
TGATCCATAAACGTCAATTCCGATTCAGAATGCTCTGATTTGCTCATAATCATATATTTAGGGTGTTATGTCCAAGAAATTATGGCCAGATACGAGTATCTAGATTTTGGTACCACATCTCCAGGGTTGTAGCCCCTCGGTCTACAACATGGAAGATGTGGTCAGTAATTATCAACAAACACACTAACCGTTACTAGCACGCATTCAGCGTAGATAACACTACAGGGGCTATCGTAGCGGAAAATGCCTGAGCAACCTCGGGCTAACCAGTGACAGGAGGTAACTAAAAAATCAAGAAGTTGTACAAGAAATATGTCCATTTTACCAATGTCAAAGCCCATGAGCCTGTACTGATGCTGATAATATTAGCTTCTAACCACAGTGTCACCTCGTTTATGAACGATCCCTTACTTAGTTTTAGTTACTGCCAAAGAAGAAATCAGCGAATTTTTAATTTGCCTTGTCAATTACTCACGGGTCTGCTTTGTTGAAAAGCATGAATACCATAATGTTTGTCTGGTTACAAGGATTCCAAAAAGTATAGTTTATACTACCTATGGCTTATAGTTTTGGAATTATGGGGTAAAAGCTGTAAAAATGATGAAAAAGGGGGGGGGGTTGGCAAGTGCTTCCATCAATTTTATGGATTATCAGTGCCTAAAGACGTACCTGTGTGCAAAGATTCACAATTTTATCTGGAAGCGCACACTCTTTCACTACAGTCTCCTGCTAATGATATTGAGCATTCAAAAAAGCTGGGGAAAAACTAGGCTTATCATCTTCAAAGAAACACATGGATTCGTACCAACCAAGATTGGCCACCTTCAAGTTGATCAAATCAAACATGTTACTTGTTCCGCTCATAGCCTTAATTATAAGATTCCACATGCAAATAAAGACTTACCGCCAATCCTTATACCCCGCACAATTCCCAGTTGGAATTACTCCTGATGATCATGACTAGATAGTCTTTAACTTTTGTATGTTGTCATTATCGTTGACTATCTAGTCATGACTGGTTTGTGTAGAAGAAAGATCTTTTAGTGTAAGCAAAATTCAAGGTGGTATTGTGCCCAAAATATAATGCTGCACTGGTTATACACCCACATAATACATTTGTCACTAGCCTTACCTTAAAAATCACGTTGTTTTACAAGAGTTGGCAAGTTGTGGACAAGGTAAAATTATCAAAATTTGTGGGAGCTCCAGATCTTCCGCAGTTTTGTACTTCGTCAAGTCCTCCATGGGATCGATAGACAACAATACATGTCAATATCGAGATAATGCAAACTGTTCGGTTCGGCCAAATTACGGCGTGCGGGAAGTTACGCGTACGGGAAGTATATATTTACCCGGGGATTTACCCACGGTGTGGTCGGGTCACGACTGCGAAAACTTATTAAATTGGGATGATGAGCGGGATTAAGTTCATTCGCTTGTACTTCACACTGCTGTGAGTTTACTTGGAGTGAATGGGGTTGAGCGGGTTTTGTTGCAAAAAACCGGACGGTTGGGGTGTATTTGGGCCACATTCAGGCGATTTTCCCGTGTGCTTAACTTGCATCAATAATAAGAATAGCCTAATAGCGCCCGATTCTCCCATTTACTTAGAGGTCGGGAATTTGGCACATCAATCGATTTTGAAGAGCAAAACGTCACAATCGATAATCATTAACCCTAACTCGAACGAGAGGCATTTCAAAAAGCATCGATCCTTGGTTACCAGGTCGGAGGAAATTGCATCTCATGCCATATAGGACGTCAACAACTATTTTTTGTCGTGAACATGACTCTCAATTGCTTTAAATGCACATCTGGGCGTCTTCCCGGTAACTGACGCGATGCTTTTCATTGCAATCTGGGCAGGTTGCCCGCAGAAAAGATCGAAATTAGCGCAATGCTTTTCATTGCATCTCGGACGATTTGCCCGCAGAAGATCGAACTTGGTGCAATGCTTCTCATTGCATCTCGGACCGTTTCCCCGCAGAAGATCGAACTTGGCGCAATGCTTCTAATTGCATCTCGGCCGTCTTCCCGGAAAATGACGCGATGCTTTTCATTGCATCTCGGACGTCTTCGCGGATAATGGCGCGTTGCTTTTCATTGCATTTGGGCCATTTACCGGCTAGTATTGCAAACAAAGTAGAGCAAGTCAGATTCATACAAAACCTATTTTGCACGAACCCAATTTGCTTCCTTTTTAAAAGTTCAACATGCCGTGGCCCTGCCACGTCGTTGTGATAAAAAAAAAGCGAACAAACCTGCCAAAAATTGAGGGCAATTCTTTGGTAGACGTTTCATATAGTAGAAGTCCCATGGATGCAAATGAGGTAATGCCATTCATTCCGTCAAGCGCTACTGCACAACGTCATTCAGCGCATGACGGAATCAATTGTAATACCTCATTTGCATCTATGGGACTTCTATATGAAACGTCTACCAATTCTTTGCCAAGCCTTACGGCCTATGCATAGCACGTATTTGGCAAAGAATTAAACTTGCGCGTAAACATTTTACCTATATAGGCCTTATGAATCTTCATTTTTCGCTGTTAACCAAATAGAATTTTGTTAGAATTCAATTAGCTCTAGTTACATTTAAAATGCTTCTAATTGATTTTGGGACGTTTTCCGCTCTGGGGACGCTTTTGGTTCTCATTGCATCTCGGCCGTTTTCCCCGCAGAAGGTGCAGTGCTTTTCATTGCATCTGGGACGGTTTCCCCGGAGGAGGTCAATGCTTTTAAATGCATCTGGGACGTCTTCCCGGAAAATGACGCGATGCTTTTCATTGCATCTGGGACGTCTTCCCGGAAAATGACGCGATGCTTTTCATTGCATCTCGGCCGTTAGCGACTTTACGCTACTTATTCTTGTGCCGGGAAAACGTCCGAGATGCATTGAAATGCAAAATTTGCAAAAAAAATGCTTCTCATTGCATCTGGGCCGTTAACCAAAAAATTAAAAATGCTTTTAAATGCATCTGGGACGATGTCCGGCAAAACGACCGGGTCCATGTTAGGGTTAATAAAGATGGAGGCGAGACCAGGAGACTTGCAAAGTGGCTATTTTAAAATAAACTTCTTTTTGAAGAGACATTATTAATCCGATGTTGCAACACTTTACGCAATAAAAACCAAGATAACCCAACAACGCAAAAGGTGAGAAACTTAAGCCCTAAAAGGAATTTAATTAATTAACACCAAATGAACAGTTTTTTGGTTCGACATTCCGCTGTGACACACGCTTGTGTTAACGTTCCTTTAACATTACCTTTGAATCACTGTGACTTCGAGGCAGTGAAATGTTAACGTCCAAATGTGAAAAGTCACACTGCGAAGTCACGTTACTGGGACTAGGGTTGGAATGCGCTACCATCTGAATTGAAATCGAGGTTTGGGGGATGAGGCTTATGCTATTAGCACTCCAGGCCATGGACGCTTTACAGACACTATCAGTGATCAACCCAAAGATTCAAAATATTTCAAATTTTGGCAGAAATATACCATGAAGGACAAGTCTGCAGGATCTCATGATTTTAAGTTTTTTTTGGCAACTGAAAAATTGACAGAAAAGGAAACACATGCCTGGACATTAAGAATAAATGTATGATTTGTTCCGTACTAGGTTGCTTTCAGTCTAAGCATTGATAGGTTATGTTAAGAGGGATACCTATACTTGTTACAGAAATGCAAAAATCAGATTTTTTTATGATTCTTTTGATTTTCTTATTTAGCAAATCACAGTAGTAAAAACCTTCCTCACAGGAGACACTGCGATGCATTTGGAATCCCTTGAGCGGAGCAAACAAATAAACACTATCCTACATTAAACCAGTTAGCTACATTATAATGGGGAATTCACATTTTGGAACATATGGCCACATTTCTGCCAAAGTGGTGCATCATCAAACTGCATGATGATGCTTTGCATAATGTGATGAAATGGTGCCACACACACATACAGTATGCCCCATGCGCTAATTGTTTTAGTTTCGTGCCTACACTTCCCTTGTCAATGGGAAAAAAACCTTGCAAAAGAAGAGAATTGCGGAAAAAAAAAAAAAAAAAAAAAGGATCAAGGTTGTCTGCTAAGAACTTCGACAAATTTTGTTATTTTTTTCATGCTGTACTGCATATTAACATTTATTTCCTCATTTATTTTGAACATTGTGTTTGCAAGTTTTAAATCAGTGCTTTAGGGCAATTTTTAGGTCTACCTCTGTCAAGAGAAAGTTTAAATGTACGAAAATGCACACTGGTTGATCCAGGATCCTAGTAGTCTAGGAATAAAACCACAAACACCGTTTGTAGTCATTGAACTCGCAAGGGAAGCAATGAAACACATAGGCCAGGTGAATTGGAGACCTCAAATTAGGTGTTTAAATAAATTGAATTCTCGCATTTATGTAATTTTAGGGCGGGGATGTATACATGCTCCACTCATGATGACATTATTTATATCAGACGTGTAAACCAATTACATGAAGTTGGTAGGGCGCCTTGAACAAGGCTAAAAACAACACTGCTCAAATGGCCTTTGTCTCACCTTAACGTGCAGGGTAGGAGAGACCTTGTAAGTTGTAATCTCTCATCGTGCACAAATAGTTGCGTGTCATTTTGGGCTAAATTTCTGCAAATTGCTTGAATTTGAAGATGATCTGATTTTTAATCAAAACTAGGCTAAAAATGTAAGCTGAACATGGTCTAATGCACCTAGTTACGGTGGTGCGGAAAGTATTTAACCACGGTGTAGTCCGTGTAACGGAGTCGCGAAAGTATATAAATTGGTTATGGTGGTGAGTGTCTAACCTTATCAGTCCCCCATAGAGAATGTGTGTAAATCAAATTTAATCTCAAATATCTCCAAAAAACAAGGGGTTCATGGATCAGAGTGTCAGGAATGGTGTCTCTTGTGAGAACAGTCCCTCAACTGGAGTAGAAACCTTTTGGAAAATTAACATTTCTGGTAATTTATTACACACAATCTCTATAAGCTCTGAAGAGCACCAAACATTTTCCCATGGTGTTACGTCACTAGGCTGGCTAATTTACTATGCAACACTCACTTTCTGCACCGCCATAGCACCTAGTGGTCATGTTAAAGGTCACCTGCTGAGGTCAAAAGGTCATTTAGGGTCAAGTTGAAGAGTGCAGTTTAAGAAGTAACTATAAGTGTTTAAAAATAGTTCTTAGGCCAAAATGGTGTAATTTTGTAAAAAAAAAACTAACTTTATTATTGTTTCCTTTTACTTAAAAAGTATCAAAAACACGGTGGTATTATTGGCTTATAACTTTAAGTGTGATATCATTGGTAAGCCTTTTCAAAAAATCCCAAGTAAAGTGCCCTTGCATGTCTCCTTAAATTACTCTTATTTTGAAAATTTTGAAGCTATTTGCATGCAAGCACTTTAGTCGTGGCAATACGGCCACGTAATGGTCAATTTACAGAGTACCTGCAGAGGTCAAAGGTCTTTCAAACTGAGCACCAAACTATTTTGTAAGAATGCAACATTCAATGAACTAGGCGAGACTTGTGGAGCCAGTCTGTGTAAACTAAGAATAGAGACATTTGTATTTACAGGTATAGGTTCTGTGACCAACCATGACCAACAACAGCATGAGGCTTCTGTCGAGATGAATGGAGAATGTGTTGATGGTGAAAACATGTAAGTACTAGCAATACCAGACACAAATACCAAAATAATAAGAATACATGGACAGGTTTTTATAGTCATAACCACTGTCTACCCCCATGTCTACTGTGGCAGCTACTGTACATAAACCTATTATTACCACATCATAATATTCATAACCTAATGCTATTTCATTGGCTATTCCTATTACAATAGTTACTTCCCTAGGTAAATAGTTAAGACTATTTCCCTACAACTTCATACCCCTGCAGAGTCAGAGTGAGGTGTAATAAAACCAATACTACATAGTTTATATTGGAGAAATAGGGCATACTATTTTCCCATGGTACTGGCTACGGGCCAAGGGTTCGGGGTGATAGGTCCGTAGCCAATACCTCAGGGAAAATAGTGTGCCCTATTTCCCTTAACCGTATGTATTATTTGTATAGTACTGTGCCCATCTGCAAGGCAGTAGCTACAGAATAGGCCTTAGGTGTAGAGTTAGGAGCCATGTTAGGCCATGTTAGGATCGTCCGTATCATAGATACACGCGGCCCGGATCAGCATACTCAGTTGAATAAATCCAGACACCACCACAAGCCATTACCAATGACTTGTGGATATGCTAAGAAGGTGTAGAGTGATCATGTGTCTCCTCTACCTATAAACCTTCCCTATGGCTCTGTTGTTGCTCATAGGTGGAGTAGACATGGTGACTCCACAGTTACTACACTGCTGTCACGATAGTAGACAAATAGAGGGCGCTATACACTCATTTAGTGTTAAGCATTTTGTTATTATTATTTGTGTGACGATAAACATTAGAAAAGCTGATTTGAGCATCATTTGGCACATCATTTGGCACATTATATATTTTAAAATGCCAAAAATGTCCGAAAACTGAATAGACCATGAGATATACCAGACGAGCTGAGAACTGAAGTAACTGCATAAGTACTGGATGGATGCCTGGAGGGATGTCTACATAGAACATTCATTAATCCACTCTACAGAATAAACTGATTAGTGACTACGTAGACAGCTGTTGAGTGTATACTATTTGTCTATGCAGCAAAAAAAAACAAAAACATGTTTTGTGGCTGAGATTAGAGTTTCATACGTAGCTTCATGCTTAAAATGCTATACTCCGTCCATCGTAAGTATACGGATCTCCAGAATTGATGGGTAGCATAATTTTCTTACTAGCTTTTAAAACCCCATAAATCTTTTGCATAGGTTTACAAGTTCACATTTTAGGAGTTGACAGAAGACATGTTTTATGTGATAGCTTGTTCCACTCATTCCTCACTCTGGGAGAAGAACTGTCTGCATCTTAATCCTTTGACCACACTTGGTTTGAAGATCTTGAGATCAGGGTTATAGCTAGGCTACTCTGAGTATTGGTTGTAAATCTTAAAATTTACTACAATCATGGTATTTATTTTACAAACTATGTGAGTTTATTTGCCAATCCAGGTGGTAATTTTCATTTCACTGGAGTAAAATGCTAGTCGACAACCTCCCGAATGACCTGTGCCAGTCGGTGGGAGCAAGTGCCGGTCATGACCGAATGCTGCTGACCGGCGTAGCTATATCCCTGCTTGAGATTAGAGCATCTTGTTGTTCTAGTTTGGAAAACTTGTTTGATTTTTTAAAAGCCAACTCAAGCTCATACTCAACTAAAATGCTGACTCAAAATCAAACCCTAACTCAAATTCTAGAGCTAACTTCAAAGCTAATTATCAAAATGTATTCACTATACTCCCGAGTAGACCATAAGGTCAGATTTTCCTTTTCTTTTTTAAAAATTGTCAGATTCGAACAGGCCATCTCAAAATTACCATTCATTACCATTCATATATAAGGCACCGTGCTAAAAACATGAGACAATTGCCTAAAAACGATATTTCGCCTTTTGCATGGTTCGCTATTTGCAGGGAGAGCCTCGAACTGACACTGGAGTAGATGAGTCTGTTATATAACAAAGGCATTCACCTCTTGCAAGGCCATTGGTTTTGTTTAGAAAGAATCAAATGTCACTATTGCATAAGTGCTCCCATTCACATTGCTGCCAGTCCGAGGCTCTCCCCGCAAATAAGGAAACCATGCAAAGAGCAAATGGCACATTTTTTTGAAGGGCACCCCAATTTTCAAAATTTGAGGTTTTTGCACAAGTTGGTAATTGTATAGTAAACTGTAGAACAATGCTAAAAATGTGTATCTGTCATAAAAGAAGCAATTTTGTAATTAGAATGGAGATTCCCAATTGTAATTAATGGCAGAGCTGAAAATGCGAAATTTATGTCTGTCCATGTCCATGATGAAATAGTGCCACCTCACAAAAATAACCTCTAACTTGACTTGCCTTGACTACTGGCCAAACAACTACTAATGGATGAGCATAGACATGGTGAAATGTCCCGGCTATTTCATATTGGAAGCGCATTTCCAGCAACCGTTGGTTTACTAGGGTGATCTCCTATATTCTAATTACAAAATTCCTTCTTTTGCGACACATAAACAATTTCGAACTCTACCATTTACTAGGTATAGTTCACTTGCCAATTACCAATGCAACTGTGCAAAAATCTCAAAATATTTGGAAAATTGGGGGGCACTTTTTTTTTTAAATGTGCTATTGCTTAATATGTTGGATCCTTTTGATACATACCAATATTTCATAAATTTGTTTTTTACAAGGTGTATGACAGTACTTGACATTCCCTGGGATGATGTGTTGGTTCCAAGAATTCTCCCGTACCTGAAGCTCCAACAAATATGGAACCTACGTCTTGTCAACAAGCAATTTCTCCAACTAGTAGAACTTTACTTCAGCAACCTCCGTCAGTTGGATATTACTGAGTGCAAAAAAATCACAGTAGCTGCATTCCAACTAATGACACAACACTCCAATTTACTGCAATTGTTGGTGTTGTGCGATTTTAAAGAACTAACAGACGATGTACTAGTTCCCATTCTGGGACGAAACCCGAGATTGGTTCATTTGAATTTGTCAGCTTGTTCTGGTTTATCCATCAAAAGTCTCACTGCAATCAGGACAAAATGTCTAGAAATCAACACCTTGTCATTTAAAGAGTGTCACTGGGTACCTTCAGCGTCACTGGAGGCGCTCTTTCTTGAACGAGAGAACCTAGAGGTGATTGACCTAACGGGATGTTGGGAACTTGTAGACAGCAGCGTGATCACCATGGTAACGCAGAATTGTAGGTTGCGGTGGCTCTCTCTCGCGAGGATCTATGGAATCACCGAGGTGGCCATTGTTGAGCTTGCAAATTTTTGTCCTGAGTTGGAGTATTTAGATATACAAGGCTGTTGGCGAGTCACTGATAATGCTATCAGGTAATTTAATTTGACATTATTTAATTGGAGGTTAATTAAGTCAGTGTAGTAGTATTAAATCCAAAGTTTTAAATCTGGTTTTGTCCCCATAAAACGAGGGTGGATAGATTTACCTCACATTCGTAGCAATAGCCCTTACTCCCCTTCCACTTCGCCCAATTCAATGCATCATCCATCCTCAACCCAACCCTCCTGCTCCTCCTCCACTTGCTTCTTCCATGTCCTCTTTGGTTGTCCCAAATTACCGAGGATCTCTATAATGTTGAACAAGCAGAACAACATATGCTTGGGCCAAGTAAAAAAAAATGTTTCTTGTCCGGAGGCCATTATTATTTGTTATTTTTTTAAATTTTTGTTATCAAGATGGCCGCCCTGTTTAAAAAGGGCTGCTGAGATGATCATTTATATAGCTTGTTGTTTCACAAGTGAAGTGAGCCATTTTGAAATGCTGAAACTTGCAGGGGGGGAGGTATTTGTGAGTATTTCTTGAGTAATTTTCAGTAAGATTTAGTTATGGATATGTTTCATAGGCAAATGATTTTTGTTAATATCTATGTACAAACTTTTTGTTGATTTTTTGCAAAATTTTTGAAAATATTAACCAAAAATCGGGGGGCATCAAAAATCGGAGTGGGCGGGGAAGAGAAACAATTTTTACCTGGCCTTATGTTATTGTTAAAGATTACTTTATGGCATGTGGCAAAATATATTTAATGACAGCTCTAATTTTGAAGGGTATAGAAAAATTGTTTTTACATTGTAAACCACAAACCCAACGTTATTTCTGCTATTTATTGCAGCATTCTAGCCAGAAGTTGTTCCAAGTTGAAAATTCTCAAAGTGATGGACTGTCCACGAATAGGTGAAAGAAGTCTAGCCCGGCTACGCATACATGGCATGATCATCGATGTGCCCAAGCCTCAGTCTACTTATGCGTCTCTTCCACATCAACGACCACCATCAGCCAGGATGGCTGCTGTTGATGTCCCCATCAATTTCAGGATATGAAAGATGTTGTGTGTAGTAGATTCTTGTTAATATGTACTGCATCTTTTCCTCCCACAAGATTCAATTCACTGTATATGGATCATTCAACTGTGCCCAGGGAAACATTAACCATAAAACCAATGGGTCAATATCTCAGTACACTGGTGTATATGGGTCATTGTACTGTGCCCAGGGAATTGAGACTATGATATACCATACATCATACCCAGAAACCAATATCTCATTACACTGGTGTATATGGGTCATTGTACTGTGCCCAGGGAATTGAGACTATGATATATCATACATCATACCCAGAAACCAATGGGTCAATATCTCAGTACACTGGTGTATATGGGTTATTGAACTGTGCCCTGGGAATTGAGACTATGATATACCATACATCATACCCAGAAACCAATGGGTCAATATCTCAGTACACTGGTGTATATGGGTTATTGAACTGTGCCCAGGGAATTGAGACTATGATATCATACATCATACCCAGAAACCAATAGGTCAATATCTCAGTACACTGGTGTATATGGGTTATTGAACTGTGCCCTGGGAATTGAGACTATGATATACCATACATCATACCCAGAAACCAATGGGTCAATATCTCAGTACACTGGTGTATATGGGTTATTGAACTGTGCCCTGGGAATTGAGACTATGATATACCATACATCATACCCAGAAACCAATAGGTCAATATCTCAGTACACTGGTGTATATGGGTTATTGAACTGTGCCCTGGGAATTGAGACTATGATATATCATCATACCCAGAAACAGTGGGTTGATATCTCAGTTTATTTTTATCTTTGAGTGCATTGGCAAAAAATGATGTATATATGTACGCTCAGTTTGATGACAAATATTTACACCCACTATGAGTTTGGTCATATTGATAAAAATATGCAGACATTTAACTAATTCATAACTGTTATTACAGCAGACATTTTTACAAAAAAAAACACAAAATAAACCATGAAATCCAATGCGCGGAGTAATCATGGTAATGTTTAATGAAAAGACACTCGCCAATAAAATGAATCAGTAAAGCACACCATGTACACCCATTAACATATGCACATGTGCAATGACAAATATCAGTGTATGACTTTTCTCCAATATTTCTTCTCTTAACCATTTATGAGTATGTCATAACTCATACCCAGAAACTAATGGATCAATATCTCTGTACACTGGGGTATATGGGCCTTTGGTAAACTCAAGCCATAGACATTCAGGGGCTGTTGAGTCTTAAGGTTTGTCAAGAAATTATTTTATGGATGTTAGAGCATGGTTGAATATAAATTCTGCTGTATAAATGAGGGTTGTCGGATCCCATGAGAATGACTTCCCTGTGTAAACTGATGTTCTTGGCAAACTCTAAAGCAAGCACCTTCATAATTGCCTTACAATATTCAATAATAAATAAAGATTATGCAACCTCTGTTTTCAACTTTCACTTAACTCTTTGTACATGTGGAAAACTGTATTTTTTGTGAAAATTTCATATACAATCTTGCAACCAGGTTTTTCTAATCAAAATTGTATGAGGATTCCAAAAAATCAGGGTGTCATTTTTTAAAATGGTCTTGGATGTATTCTAGGGGGCCATGTTTTTACCGGGGTCAAACCTTTTAAAAGGGGGTCAAAAGTGTTTCAAGTATACCCTCATGTTGTACTTTCAAGGATTACAGAAAGTATAGTTGACCCTACCTGAGGGTTATAGTACAAGAGTTACAAGGCCAAAAACGGGTTCAAGGTCACACTGGGGGTGAAACTTCAGATTGATCGGTTCGTTTTAAAAATGTGCAAATGTTTGTCTTACTATACAGAAGTCGAAAATATAACAGGTCGCATGTCAATGACGTTTGATAATTAACAGGGGAAATATGGCTGTGGTCCACAGGGTCTATGGGAGACCACTAGTAATATCGTATAAAAGTCTTACTTTGAAAGGTGTGGTGAAAACACAGAATCTAGTTACATGTTCTTATTAAGTATAACCCAATGAACCATTTAAAACCCGTTCAACAAAAATCGGACCATTCTATAAAAAATGACCGGTACCCTTTATGAGCCTATGGGCTAAAACAATGTGTCGTAAATATGGCAAAACTATACATTTAGAAAACTAATGAACAACCGAAGAGATTGGCATAAATTTTTTAAAACATTTAAACACTTTTATTGTTTTACCCCTGTACAATTTACCCCCTTATAAAACATCCAAAGAACAAACATTTTAAAAATGACAGCCATGATTTTCAGATTCTACCATGAAATCTGTATTAGAAAAACATTGGTGTCAAAATGTATGGAAAAAAATAAACCAAAACATTAATCAAGTTTCCCATGTACTATTAATGTCATCTCAAATGTATCATTGGGATAGGAGAAAATAGGCATGGTATGAAATAGTGCACAGCAGCAGAATGATATTTGTTTGACAATTTGACCCCAACAATCCCACTTCCCAACGAAACTACAGTAAAGAGTGTACTGTGACCCCTGCTTGAGCAGGCTGCTAGTGTGACATTCTCAGGTCTCACCTGTTGGGTGATGTGTCCGGGATGCTCGTTATGGCATAATTGCATCTTATGGACGATTACACAGATGTCGAGTTATGTATGTGACTGTATGCACAAATTCACATCATTTGCAAGCAAATGAAGAAAGGAAAGAAATTCATCATTTTGTAATAAAAATGTGTGCCAGTGCCGCTTTTAAGGATCTTTGACATGTAACAAACTACAATGCAATGATTAAAATATTTCATATGGATCCTGACATGAGTGTTAGTGATAAGAACTCTTTAGGGCCAGTCATATAAAGCAACTTGCATCCCAACCTCTTCCAAACTATACAGCACCCCATTTTTTTCAAAATTCAGCTGTGTTTTGTTCAAACTTTTACATTTTTTATCGCCGATTTGGCATGCTCCAGTTGACTTGCATCTTCTCTCCCGCTTGGAGCAGACTCATTGTCGACCACTTTCCAACTACTCACAACCACTCATGATGAGCACCAACTCATCAGCTACTGCTTCGAACGTTCATGTGTCCCAGCCGACCTATCGTATTAAAAAACAAACCTGCCAGTGTTTTTTGGGATGTGTGAAGATTCGTTGACAGGTTTTTAAAATTTGCCACTTGCTCCCGACCACACAAGTTTCCAGAAGACCTTGCCAAAACTAACATGAGAAAAGAAATGGCTCATGATTTTTGAAAAATGCACATCGTCACCAGTCTTGAACAGTCTGGAAAGGTTTTTCCAAAAATTGACTAGTGGATTAAAAATATCGGGCCGTTGTTTACGGCAGCTATTTTTTACTCATTTTGGACGGGTATGTATGAGTTTGACTGTTATAAACAACCCCAATGAAGTAACTTACCCACCACCTGAAAGTTGTCAAGGTCAAACGATACATCAGATTGGTTATACATATAACCGTGTGAACTGACAATTTCCAGCGGTGGGTACTTTTTTTGGGTGTATGTATATGTAGTAATTTGTCCAAGGTATGAAATGGTTGTGTATTAATGGGAATTGAGATGGTCAATTGGGAGTTTTTTGTAATTCAACGAGTGCACCAAATGGGCGATTTGTCAGTGTATTGTCTCATTCAGAATTTAGAATTGTTACTTGGTCACAGAGAAACAATTTTATTCTTATGAAGTTATATGATGTGTACTAAGTACTGTATAGTGTGTACTTAGGGAGGGGGTCAGTTATTATTCCAGGGAATGGATGAGTTGAAAGGGAATGCAAGACTTATTTTGTAAAGCAAGAGGCGACACAAAAATTTTCAACGAGGAGGGGTAACTTTTAATGTCATAAAATCCAGGTGGGAATGCAAAATTTTGAACGAAAGTGAAGAGGAAACACAATTTTTGCGACGAAATCCTCCATTCCCGTTGGAGTAAAATGAATGACCGCTCCTAAATAGTCTGACAGATGCTGCATATTCATTGGGATTGATGTATAAAAATATACTGAACTTGTGGCAAACATAATATGAAAAATGACACAATTTTGTTGATTTATAATTGTTATAAACTGACAGTAATGAGTGAATTTATTTATGTAAAAATCTTATTGTGATACCAATGATAAAGAGCGTGTATAAGTAATCTGCTTGATTTCAGAATATAAATATATTGCTTATTTAAATAAAGCGGAAAAACTTTAAAATTGTATTTAGAAGCTGACCTATAGCATGATTCTAGCAGAATATATGACGAAGCGCAACTCAATTCAATGCACACAAGGATCAAGTTAAATGATACAACCCGAGAGAATCATAGGCACATATTATATAGAAACTCGGAGAAACTGGCAAGCATCGAATTAAATAAATATGAAAAATACAGGTCTGAAAAACGGTCCTCTCTCTAGCTAGGCGTGAGGTCTCGAACCCTGTTATTGGCTATTGAGGCTTGAGATTTTTAGAGGCCACTGCTATGAGAAAACTAAAAATAATTTTAAGGGGCTAAACTACAAAGGTGAGGGTCTTGTCAAACAGAATGCAGGCAAGGCAATCATCTTGATGTGTATTTTGTGAACTAGGTGTGATCAATGTGCACATACAGTTGTTGAGCTTGATTTTGGACTTAATCATTTCAGCTAACACATGTAAAAGCATGAACCATGCCAAAATTTGGTTTGACACTTGTGGAGGGCAAATTCTTTTCAGAATATGCCTTGTATCTCTTTAAAGATGCATTTTCTGATTGTAATAAAAAAAACAGGTTTTCATAAGATATTCATGATAAAAAAGCTTATTCCCAAAATTTTCGTGATTCCGATTTGTGTTTCGGTGCTGTAATTTCCGTCCTTTAAAATAGAAAAAAACAAAATGCAACTTTCTCAGAGAGATGATCAAATTTGCACTTTAATCGTACAGATGAATATATGGCATAATGACATTTTACCCTTCAGACCTTTGCTATATTAATGGAATTCGGAGTGGGCCTATAATGGGTGCATTTTTGCTTTTAATTAGGGCTGGGTTTCTTTGTATTCTATACACCTTCTCTACGTGAAATGACAAAATTTTTTTGACTTGGGTCCGGGGAAAAATGTTTCTGCAGCACCCCTCTTGGGGTCATGGTCCTTAATTTTGTGATGGGAGGTGGCTGGAGCAGAAAATCCCTCTAATTACTCTTTCAAAGGTATTTTGTAATGCTGTTGATGTCTATTCTATGTAGATGAGCTCAAGAAGCTGATTTGAAGCTGCACTGACAAATTGGAATTGACAGTTTCTTAAAAATTGACATTTTAGGTCAGAATTTAGTGTGAGGGCACTTTTCACAATTTTTTTGCCAACACTTTTCGACGTTTGCAGCTAAAAGATGATTCACAAACTTGACCTGCTCAAAAAATTTGATCATTCTATCTCATTTAGGTTGCCTCTAGCACTCATTTGAATGTCCTCACATGCTCCTATTCAAATGTACAGGGTCAATGCACTTTCTTTGTCTACATATTGAATGGGAGCATTAAAATGAAAGTTGAAATGAGCACTTGCATATAATAAAGTACTCAAATTCTTGAGCTGGTTAAATTGTGTACCTTCATGGCTTGAAAAACAGCAAATGAGAAAGCCTAAGCGCAATCATGCTAAATTTTGACCTAAGTATAGACATCCAAAGCGTACCAAATACCTCGTGAAAAGAGTAATAAGAGGGATTTTTTGCTCAAATCACTCCCACAAAATTTAAAGGACATGACCACAAGAGGGCACTGGCCCACCATTTTTTTGGACCAGAGAGTAAAAAAGTTGTCTTCATTGGAATAGTTTATTAGACTACAAAGAACCCCAGTCCTAATGAAAGTAACCAAAAAAGTAATTGTGCCCTCCGTATAGCCCAATCTACATGGAATAAAGCATGTGATACTAGTATGTGGAACAGGATAAAATGTAATTATTTCATATTATAAGCAGACTATTAGGGGATACAAAAATATAAAACTGATGGGATACTGCTATGAGAAACATCTTGCAATTGTGGGTTGTGCCTATAAAGAAAGGTTAACAATTAATATTTTTAAAGATACAAGGTAAACAATAGCCACAAGAGGTATGATGGGCCATGGACTAATAGGGCAACAGCACTATATATAAGTAAAAAAACCAAGGGTCAATCCGTGGTTCATAGCAGCGTAGAATAGACCGTATTCAATGCAGCCATGTTGGTGGACAAGATAGACGGCATTCCAGTACTACAATACATTCACTGTCACTGATCCCTGTACAAATAGCTAAACATGATCGACTGACAGCTTAATGTATTGTCGTCCTGGACTGTATGTCTTGTCAACCAACATGTCTGGTGGCGACTTCATATTGAATAAGTTATAAAGGCACATTCCTCTGCCGGATATGCCCACAATTTGTTTAGGAAGCAAATGCTCACGTGGTCATTGACCACCCATAACCATATCCCAAATTTAATTGGTAATGGTTAGATAACGATGTAGTACATGCGGTCAGCCGGGTGCATGAGACTTCACAAACATTATCACCAACTGCCGTTAACAAAGCCGGGGACTGTATTATAAATCAATGTGCAAAATGCTACGCACAAAGCAGTAGCCAAAAGTACTGTCACTCGACAACATGCCAAACAATTAACAAAAATTCTTAGGCCAGGCTTAATTAGGCTAAATTTCTTCAACTCTGCCGAGTGAGGTAGCCTAGCGGTAGGGCCTAGGCTAATAATTGCATTTCAAATCATTAAATCATTGCCTTTTAGGATAGCATAGTACTACTATTATAACAGTACTAGGTGGTCACCCAGCTTCTGCGATTACTTGTGTTTTTTTAAGTACTAGTTTGAAACCATGTTTTCGCAATTACCCGGCTTGCAGGGCACATATCCGCTAACCAATTGAACTTGGTCATGCCAGGCCCAAACTACACCCATCCACCAAGTTTTGTGAGTATACGACCCCCAAACTCCAAGAAAAAGGGCGGTCAGACAGACTGACAGACATGGCCTATTACATTATCATTAGATATTTTTCATTGTTTACCATTGCCATAATTTCAGGTTCTTTGTTGATGTTGATAACTTAAGGTGCTTTCGTGTTCCATCCAAGCCCTTCTGTTTGATTCATTGTTCACTAGATAGCCTTGAGAAACCCTTATTTACAACTTCTTACTTGATCCCGACCTTTCGGTTTTTTGGTTATGAGCAAATGCTTGTTTCCCACGGTCCCATAGGCTACTATGCTGTAATTTCTGTCCGTTTACGGACAGAAAATACAAAATTGCGAATTTCTTACAGATACGACCGAATTTGCACATAAGATTAGGTACACATGGATTACTAATGTTAACGGTTCAGATGATATAAAAATCTCAACTTTTTTAGGTAAGTCGGGAGGGGGGATGATTGAGGCTGTGGATCACAAAATGTCCCTTTTAAGCAAGTTAGCTGCTGTACACCGGTTCAATGAGTTTAAGTTATATCGTCTGATAGTACTTCTCAGTAATTATGCTGCACAATGGTTCTTGTTAGTAAGACCAGGACTTGCTCTGTTTTGACCGGCTTTGACCTCGATATCAATGGTTTCATTACTCTCAATCAAATAACAAATGTCTTGATGAATTCGGCCTACAGACAAAGTTTCCAATCCCAGGAGCCAGATTTTACCAGTGTAATATCAATACGATTTGTTTGAAACTTATTCCTTACCTGGACCCCTGCTAGGCATTTCCTGGGCCTCCACCACCAGAGATTTTATCAGTAAAGATGGAATGTGGTACAGCAGCCACAAAAGATCTTTGTGGGCCAGACAGATGATAACAGTTAGTTTCACTGGAATACAGTCTAGAGGCTAGACATTTTGTTTTGAAATCAAGAGCAGGTTACGGCCAGAATTGACTCTTGCGCTAGCGTTCGTACTGGTTCAGCTTTGCATGCGCTAAAACAATGAAACCACTGAAGCGAATTGACGACATTACTTGGAGCCCAGGTTACCAGGTAGAGGGGTAAGGGACACTGATTATTATGTACCGCTCAAACCCCTCATCACCTGCCCTCATAATCTAAACCTCATGGAATATGAATTACGAAGGGCATTTCTTAATCAATGTTGGATGGGAAGATTTGCCACATGCGTCTATTTTTAAGAGGTTTGTAGAGTTTTGTTAGTTCCAAGTATTAGA
The DNA here is from genome assembly GCA_023653785.1 of Ophioderma brevispina. Classification (NCBI taxonomy): domain Eukaryota; kingdom Metazoa; phylum Echinodermata; class Ophiuroidea; order Amphilepidida; family Ophiodermatidae; genus Ophioderma; species Ophioderma brevispina. The sequence goes on from JAMKCH010023630.1 coordinate 138,155, forward strand.
AAACTCTCCTGGCCATATGGGAAACTGTGATTAAACCGATTAACAATAACCTTAAGAGCGCAGGAAAAAAAGTTGAGTTCTCTAATTCAGTTCAATAAAAGTCCGTATCCGGGGGGATGTCAACGACATCCCTGTCCACATGATCACATTTACAAAAATGTTAGCTGCAGGAAGATGCATTATGTCAAAGAAAAAAGACGAGTTACAAAAACTCGTGTACAACAAATGTTCCTTGCTCAGGTGCATAGGCTTGTAACTGTGTGTGGCCTAACTTCAGTAATGAAAGTTGGGACTTTCGTCCTATTGTGGGATATGAAAAGTGCTTGACTCAATTTTAAAAGTGGAATGGCCAAAAACTTTCCAAAAGTTTTCAGTGAAAAACCTGTTGGATTGAGATTGGTTCTTACAGCTGGGGGCCATATATTCTACTAGGCCTTAAAATTGAGGGTAAAGGGAATTATGGCCAATATTGTATTGTTGTGAACATGTAGTAGAGGTGACTTTCACACAATTATTCTGGAAACTGGAAGCTTCTCAATAATGGAATCAAATCTGTATTAGTATGATACACTATGTATTGCACACGAAACGTTGTCAATTGTTACCTAGTAATTTATCGGGCAAGAAAAAGATTTATTAACATTGAAAACCATTGTGATGTATGTTCTTTGTGTTACAGTAGAAAACTTGTCATCCATCTTAAAAGAAAACAAGAATGTTAATTATAATTAACCTCTCGGCTGGGATAAAAATATAAAATTTTAAAACACACTCCCAGAGTTAAAAATTTTCCTTTTTGTAGTAGTAAAATCCAGGTTTGTCCCCATGAGAGGGGTGGCTGGATTTACCTCACACTAGGCAATATAAATCGCCATTAATCTATATCAATCCACTTTGCCGGATTCAGGGCATTCCTCCATCCTCAACCGACATCCTACCTCTCCTCCTCCACTTGCTTCTTCCATGGCTTCTTTCTGGCCATCCTCTCGTCATGGAACTCACCACCCGAACTCAAAAGACCCTCTTAAATTTACAAACGTGCCTTAACACCTCCTCAGCACGTGCCATACCAACGGACCCATTCACCTCATAACCAGTCCATCGCCTCTTCCAAACCTAACTTCTGCATCAAGTCATCAGTCATCTTCCTACTGGCCAACCAGCCACACGCTTCACTATGGCTGGGTATCGCCGTCCTCAAAAATTCCCCCATTCATTTTCACTCGCAATGTCTTCACACCCATGCCAATAGAGCATACCGGTCTCACACAACTCTTACACCCATTCCCTTTCATCTTCAAGGGAAATCTTTTCCCAAGTAACAACAAGCTCTCCAAATTCCCTAAAACTTCACCCACCCAAACCTTGCTCTAGTTGTCACAGCCACTTCGCATCACACAAAATTTGGAACAACATTAAATAGTATACAATGTAATGGAAAGGCTTTATGACATGGCATCATTGATTCGTGTGCGTGTGTCTGACGGTCTGTGTTTCCCAAACTTTTGGTATACACTTGGTTAAAATGTGCAGATTAATACAACTGCTAGTATTCCGAAAGGGAGTCTAACTTTAGACCCAGGTTAAACCGGCGTTAGTCCTAAACGAGGGACCTTTTGTATTTTCAAAAATTACGGTGAAAGTAAATGTGGGAGTGCGAAAATTCCTTGTGGATTTTCTCACCCATTACAGACATTTTGAGTATGTTGAAAGGAAAAAATGGTCACAATCATGTAGGACTAACCCTGGTTTAACCTGGGTCTAAAGTTAGACGCCCTTTCCAGAATACCAACCCTGGAACTACTTTTCTTTCTTACAATAATTCATGGGCTTATTACATGATCTATTCATTCAAAAGTAATTTCTCCAAAAAACTTCTCAGAGGAAACCTTAATTCAAAATCAATACCATAATTGGCTCAATAAATATTAAGGGAGCTAACTGTAGCTAATGTGCAAACTGGTCTGCGACGCACATGGATTAAGCTTGGAAAGAGTTACAATTGAGGTTGTTTAGAATAGTGTTTTAGTATAAAGGTTTTCCCCTTAGGCAATGATATAGCCAACAGTGTTTTTATTATTTTAAAAAATATTAGCGTAAAACAGACAATAAATAATTTATTTTATCCCAACTACAAGTGTTCAACAGGTCTTTAATTATTTGCTGTAAATAACCTGAACTATTATTATGCTTCCAGACCATCAAATCAAAAAGGCCATTAATAAACATTTGTGTGGGGAAGTGACACTCTCCCATGCGCAAGCCAAGTAACGTTGGAATTATTGGACTTTACAGCAAAAATGATTAAAAAAGATTTAAGATGACAAAAACCTTGTGATTCACTAAGATGTGTATCTTAAATTGAACATGACTGTACGCAAACAAACAATTTTCAAGTGTTGTTTGCGTACATCGTGTCAAGTATAGCTCTGTCTATACATAAGAAAACCTGGGCTCTAATGAACGACAATTCCCCAAAGCTAATGAAAAAATTAAGTCAGAATGACAAAAAAAAATCCAATTTTGGAATAAAATTCATGTTTAGTTCATAATTATGAGTGAAGGGTGAATGTGTAAAGAAACTATCTTTTAACTATTAAGATCAAAATAAGCTAGCCAAGTGAAGCTTGTAGATGTCATGAATCTTAATAGTCTTGAAATGCTTTACTTTGAGATGTGCAATTTTCTGGAGATTGTGTGAGATGACAAACGATATTTTGAATCCAATATAAATAAGAGATATAATCATCCTAGATGAATAGTAGATCCAAAGTAGATTTTTGGCAGGTTTTCCTAGAAATCTGCACAAAACACTGTAGAATTGCCTTTTATATATATAGAAATTGCTGGATGATGGATGGATATGCCTTCATTATGGTTGGTTTAATAATTACTAATGCTACAGAATAACCTTTCCGCATTGCGGTAAGAAAAATCAAATTGAAAACTGGTATCACATGGTGGATCCCTAATATGGCAAAAGTCTGATCTTCTTTCGCTAAACCAATATACTTGTCAGGCTTTGTCCTGAACCCACAATCAAGTCATATTTGGGTATCACAGACAATCATATGGTATACATGGTGGCCCCTAATTATCGACATACAAGGCAGTTAGTTGCTCAACCAATTAGTAACACATGGGTGTCGCTACACTATATGGGTGCGGGTATCACATGGTGGAACTCATATTGGCAAGTCTATTTTCTCTTTGCTTAAACAACATGGACATTCTCTTGTCATGAACCCACATCTTTACTTGCACCGGGTATTCCAACATGGAACATCATCTTGTGGTTGCCCCTAAAAAATAGTAAAGGGCAGCAATTTCTATTGAATCCACCCGTAGTTACACCATGGGTATCACATGTACCACTTGTATATGGTACTACAGGTGTATGTGACAAACCCCTAATTCGCAAAAGTCTGTATGTTGTATTTGCTAACCCAATAGGACATTTCTCAGCATGAACTTCACAATCTGTACGAAATTGGTATCCACATGACATTCATTTGGATACTATATGGTTATCACTGGTGGCCATATAGCAAAAAAGGCAGTCATCCTTATTTTGATCCCACCAATAGTACACATGGGATCAAATGTACACTATATGGAACTGACAGGGGTCTCACATGTGGACCCTTGTAAGTTTGTATGGCCAAAATGTTGCTTCTCGGTGATAATCAATAGTAGTTAGTATACACTCTCGATCATTCATTAAACATAACGATAATTGGAAACCCATTAGAAAAATCCTCACAGTTTATACACCCTTTTTGCATAAGTAGTTAATGTAAAAAAAAGTTATATGAAAAAAAAATGTGACAATGACAAAAGGCTATCTGCTTGTGGATAATGCTTAATATAAGATACGCCTTTTCGCCATTAATAGGCAGCATAACTTTTTCCCCCCCCCCCAATACCAACCACCAACAATCCCCCCCCCTCCATTCCCCCCCCCACCTCGAACTTTTCGCACCAGCTTCCCACCCCTGATCCGCTAAGCCACTACATGATTGTAAATCCATGTGAAAGGAATTTGATACGGAGCTTCGTTTTTTCTTGGGTATGGGCATACTCCGTCCTAATAGTAATCAATATGGCCAAAAGACAGTATTTCTAGACATTAGACTGTAATTACTGCAAAAATTAATCAGTTTGCATATTTTATATACATACACTTTGTTTCTTTTTCTAGCGACAAATTAGTTTCCATGGCAACAGGAAAATTGCTGGTATTATCTGTATACTCAAGGACCAAACTGGCTTCAGCTAAAGTTCCCCCTTGGGTATTCATCTTCCATTTTAATTAAAATGGAAAAGGAAAAAAAAGATAATTGCTACTTGATACGGTTTGGTGGCATAAGGACCATAGTGTCTTATGGTTAGAGTCGACGTGGACTGGTTTAGAAGAGGAAAACTAAACATAGCAATGATATATTGCTGGAATCGGACCCAAGACCTCAGCCCAAATTACGGTACCAGAACAGAGGGGGGAGTAACCAACACCAATCTAGGATCATGAAGTGAAGGATTTGAAGTTACCTGTATGTATGCTTGTGCAGGTAAGGATAGTTAAGTTACAAGGAAGAAAAGATTGTCTGTTGTGGGAAAAGGTTGCATTTGTGGAATTGGACTACAGATTGTGCCAATTACGGTACTCAGACACAGGAGTATATGTCCTCTCTCTAGGATACAGAGGTAGGATAATTTTGTTATAAGCTTCCATGCATATCAGTAGCAGTTATCCAACAAGGGAGAAAGTGTATGTATTGTTTGAATCTGGGTAGAGTTTATGTAGGAAATCCAAGAATGCAAATGAAGTATTGCCATTATTTCCACGATTTACAGCGCATGACGGAATAATTGTAATTACCCTCATTTCAGGGTGTGAACTTCTGTATGAAACTTTACCTGAGATCTGGCAGGACCTGCGGAGGCTTCTTGCCATTACCCAGACAGGGGAGTAGATATCACTCTATCTAGGATTCAGAGAGGTGAGATTTGTGATATCGGGAGGTTCAGATGCCATGCGCAACTTAGGCATGCACTTGTCACTTGGAATGTACATTTTTTCATGATTGAGTGAACAAAACCCATTTCACATTTTGCATACAAATAAGACACAACCTCATATAGCACATAAGCTTAAACCTCCATAATCTCGTCCATTAGTGATATCACAGGTGTTTGTGTGTGTGGGTGGTGGGGGGGGTGGGGGAGGGGTTACTAGTATATGTGACATAACCTGACGGGACAAAGTGAACTCTAGGAAGTGAGTCCTTGGGCACTACACTTAATTAGATACGGGCTTCTGATTGGCTCATTGCAGGACACAACATTGAGATAGCCCTCTGAGACACCAATCAAAATAGTGTTTTAAAACCACCATTGCTTAAATGAATTCAAATGTTACACTTCCAAGTTAAACAATCCAAAATGAGTGCTTTAAGAACTTAAGCCAGTAGAATAGGCCGGACTATGCCCTGCCCTGGGGTTCAAAAGATATTTACTTCTCTAAAAAATCGTGTCTTGTCAAGCCTGAAGGGACAGGGATATGCAGTTAAGAAAGAAACATTAAAGGACATTTTTGAATGCATGATATTTCTATGGCTGTCGGAGATGGCAGATAGCAGGGGATTCTGTAATGTCTGTTGGTTCTTCTTATCTTGAGACTGATCTCCCGTATGTCCATGTCACGGTCTTTCGGTCGTGTAAACTTTCCCTCCTCTCTTAATCTCCCCCTCGTGGGATAAAACCACCCAACTTACGCTTGGCCTTGACAACAACTTACAACACACAATATCTTGATTACTCAAAACATTCTTCTTTGCTTAACACATGATACACACATCCAAGATCACTGGTTATAACATCCAAAATTAAAATGGGGCTGTTCAAAAATCAAGAGCTCAGGCTGACCAGAATTTGTATCAGTGCGTTCATCACTATACATTCTTCCCGTCCCATTACCACCAACGCATTCCACGTTGGTTTCCCAGGGTCCATTTCCTGCAACGGCGTGCGTGAAGATACACTAAACTAACAACAATCTAGGTTTTCTGTCTCGTTTTGCTTTTTTCCTCGGCCAGGGGTGAGGCTGGTGATTGAACAAAAGGAAAAATAACTTATTGCTAACAGTTTCTTGTATTTACAAACCTGAGGGGTTGACAAGACTAGTTGGAATAGCTGCATAATTTGTTCATTTTATTTAAATCTTGATGTAAATTTTGTTAAAGTAAGCAACAATGAGTTTCCTGGGGTAAGCTTCAAAGGATTGAAAAAATTCATTCACTGATTTGGCAGCTAATCCGATTTTCAGATACAGTCAAACATAAACTTTACTCTATTATGTTAATTTCATCTGTCTGATACCGAATGCAATTTTAAAATTCTTTTGTTAGATTTTGTAGGAGATTTCTCTACTAATACTCATATTTTGCCAGAGTTGGGGAGAAAATTGACTTAAAAATTAATGGGATTATCATTAAATGATGGGAATCATGGAAGTGTCAGGTATTTCTTTGCTGAAGCAAGTGGCCTAGGAAACCCTAATCCATAACACGTGAATCCCAACCCTAAACAAACCCTAAAGTTTAATCCTAAACTAATCCTAACAATAAAACTTAATCCCTAACCTAAACCTAATCCCAATCATTGCCCTAAACCCCTTGTGCACTAAAAACCAAACCACCTAACCCCCCCACCCGGAACCTTAAGTCCCAACATATGATTCAACTCTTAATCTCAACCATATACTCTGGATCCTATTACCTCAACCATAATTTCTACCCCTAAACCTCAGTCCTTTCAGTATCTGAACCTTACTCCTTGGCCAAATCCTTATCCTCACCTATCTTAAATCATTTGCCTAATTATTATCCAAACATTGCATGTAATGAAGATAAATAAAACAGTGTAAAAAAGCAAAAATGATATGTGTAGATTGGTCAGCATGAAAATAGTCAAGATCATTCTTTCTCTTACGTATGTTAAAAACAGTAGACAGTGAGCCTTTTACATTGAAGTGTCTGAACTAAAAATTGACCCCATGAGGGTTATGGTATTAAATAGATGGGGTTGGGAGAGAGAGCTGGACCTTCTTAAATGAACTTTCAGATAATTCAGAAAAAATCCACCTACAATCATAAAAAAACCTATTGCCACACTTTGTCCGATATTGGGGCAAACTGTGACCCCCTCTTTACCAAGGTAATGTGGAAGTCATGTTGAAGTTAGCCTCGCCAGCCACCGAACATTAGTTGTAGGGATGGGGATCGATATGGTATCATGGGGAAGACATCTGCTCTCATTGGGATTGGCATATTAAAGGTCGCACCGAGAGACTTTCACAGATTCAGGTGTCCTAAAAAGTGACAGTTACTGATTTGCTGCCCTGATATAAGGCTTTCCATCAAAAATATCCCACATCTTAAAGGATAGCTGAGAAGGTTGCTTTGAACAAAAAAATTGTGAAAATGGTAATTTCGTATAGGAGCAAATTACGAAAATTCAGTATGTTTTACATTGAAATATAAGCAAATCAAATGGTTTTTAAATAGTCTGTTTATAACGCAGAAATTACACCCATGGGTTACACACAATAAGAAGAGACCGGGAAGGGGATAGCCACGGCGGTGTGTTACTGGCGTATAAAAATGATTGACAGCTTACTAGAGGACAGACTTGGAGGATGCCGGAGAAAACCTTGGGCCCAAGTGAATGTCCATGGTGAAAAGACCACTTGTTTTGGGGGTTATATATAAACCCAAACCCTAGTGATGACACTCACAGATTGAAGGCATGAGGACATCAAAATTGGAATCATCAATTGCTAAGGAGAGTCTCTGACATTATAATAACGGGCGACTTTAACCAATCCAATATGGATGGGCAACAGGAACCATCAAACAACTAATTAGCCTCCAAAACAGCAGCGGAGAAGTTATGGAGACAACAAGGACTATGGACTACATCAAATGGTCACAGAACCCACAAGAGGGGCACAGTATCCTTTTTTTTTTTTTTTTTTTTTTTTTTTCATCGTTCATTACCAATAACCTAAACATCATAAATCTGACCAGAGTGCATTCCCAGTCTGTGATCATCATTGGTATTTACTGACATAAATCTGGCAGTAAAACAAACCCAAAAAACCAAAGAGGAAAATTTACTTGAGAAATAAAGCAGTGAAGAAAAAGATAGGAAAAGGAAATGAAGATTGCCAGGAGACTTTCCACACCCATGAAAAAGCCTCGGTTCAGAGAAAATGGGATATCTCGAAAGCGGCAAATTAAGAGACGTTATGGATGAGAACATACCAATAAAACCCAGTTCCCAAAAAACGAATGGAACCTCCCATGGTTTAACAGAACTAATCGTAGAAGATCAAGGAAGAAACAGAGATTATACAAACAAAGCCAAACGAACTGGCTGGCAGAGTGATGGCAGAAGTATAGGGATTTCAGTCACGATAATAGGAGAGCATTAAACAGATCTCGGTGGGACTTTGTGCGTAACAACCTGGAAGCATCAGTTTAAGGGACAAACCAAAGGCTTTTTTGGACTTTCATGCAGGAATTTACGCGAAGGGCAGTGGGTCTTGGGGATACTCAAAGGCCCTAATAAATTTAATTTACCGATAGTCAAGATACAAGGCTGAGGCACTGACCATCAATTTTGAGTGTTCACCAAAGAAGCTACTAGTAGATACCGACGCTTGGGCGAGTATGATACGATCTACCCTGACCTGATATCCATGAAGAGGTGTCAAGGAAACATGCTCAAAATCTCAAAGCAAAACAAAGCACCAGGCCAGATGGCATTTAGCCAGGGATGCTGAAAAGGGTGGCTGACGAGAAGCACCCATTAAACTAGGCTTGTTTCAGCAAATTCCATTGAGAAGGTCTGCCCCAAACAAGGAGTCAGGCAGATATATTGTCCCATCTAGAAAAAAGGTGTCAAGGACGAACCAAGCAAAGTCAGACCGGTCTCCTTCAACAAGTATACATGTAGAGACTTGAGCATATTGTCCACTCTCCATCATGGACCATTTCTAGGAAACATCATATCTTACTGATAACCAGCTGGTTGGCAGAGCAAAAATCCTCGACAAGAGACTGGCAAACTAATTCTCACCATTGACGACTGACAAAGGGAAGGGAAAAGGCGACACAACACATCTAGCCATCTTAGATTCGCGAAGGCTTCGATAAAGTACCACACGAACGCCTTCTAGGTAAACTTAGACTATTATGGCATCAGAGGGAAAATACCTAGTGATCAGGAACTGTCTTCACGGAAAGAACACGAGAGTTAGTCGCAAGGAGTCGATCAGAGACACAAAAAGTACTCTCAAGTGTTCCGCGGGGACGTTACAGGAACACTGAAATTTCTCATTTTCATTAACGACTTGCCTACAAATATCCATAACAAAGCCAAGATTGTTTGCCGAACGATTGGTGGTATATGCCCAGGGAGAGCCAGCAAGACCTTCAGACACCCAGGATGACCTCAATATATTGGAGAATGGCCAAAATAAATGGGGAATGTCATTCACTCCAAATAAATGTTCATTATGAAGTACCAAAGAACAGCCACCTGCTATGAATTATTCATTTCTGTGGGCAGCAGCTAGAAGTAGTTAGTCAACCCATATTGGTGTGGAAATAGCATAAACAAAAACTTGAGAGGAAACATTCACGAAAGCCTGTTATTCTAAAGCAAAACCGTGTATTGGATGCTAAGAAGAAACCTGGTTTTGTCCACAGTCAGTTAAAGGAAAATGCATATTAAAAACATCGTCGTCCAATCCTGGAATATGCTAGCACGTCAAGGGGACCATACCATACAGGTGAGTTCCAAACAATTGAAAAGCTGTTCAAAGGAAAGCAGCCCGTTCGGCCATGCGATTAGGCAGAAAAGTAGTGTACCACAGAGATCCATAAGCTAGGTTGGGAGTCATTGGAAAGTAGAAGGAAGACAAGCTAGATTGTTAATGAATTTATCTGGAAAATATTGGAAATATTGCAAATGAGTCATAATATTCATAAAACCAGTCCAAAAGTATACAGATGTGACCTCATCATGTTCTATCACCATTGCATGTTAGAAGTTAAATGCATAGCTGTGTAGTTCTACAGAGTTTCGCACAAGTAGTCTATTTTGCTCTTGATATTAATCCTAAATTCAATATTTTGGCGCCAAAAATCAAGCAGACAACATTTTGTCGTTAAATTGATCGGTTTGTTCGGCCCATCTCCCCGATTACTGCGATACAACTCATAGTTATAAGTCAAAATAGAGCCCAAATTGACTTAAAGTGTTACATGTAGTTATTTATAGCTTCATTTAATCTAAATTCACATATTTTGGCGACAAAAATTCCAAGCAAGACATCTTTGTTGTTAATTGTTTCGGTGCGTCGGCCATCTCGACCGATTACTACGATAACACACAGCTTGTATAGGCATATAGTAGTGAAAATATAGATAAATTTGGACAAATTGCGTAGCGTTAAGCTATTTTATCTCATTTTTCTCATTTAGACTAAATTATCCTATTTGGCGCCCCAAGGATGCAGACGACAGGTTTTGGGTTTTAAGCAATATTAGCACAGTTTTGAAGGGCGCCCCCACTTTTTCAAAAATTTTGAGATTTTGGACACGTTGCATTGGTAACTGGCCTAGTAACTATACTGTGAATGGGGATAAGCTCGGAAAAATGTCTCTGGTCACAAACGAAGGATTGTACTTAGAATCATTATTTCGGGGATCCCCGATAATATTTCAACGGCTGCTGGAAACGGCCTTCAATGGGAAATAGCCGGGAAATGAGGCCATCTAAAAACGGGGGGGTTTGTTTTTGCCATCGCCAATCCATTAGTTGCTTTCCTAGTTCGGCAAGTCAAGTTAGAGGTATTTTCTCGGAGGTGGCACTTTTCATATGGACGGAAAAACCCATAAACGGGCATTTCCAGCTCTGCCGTTTAAGTACAATTGGGGGTTGCCAATTCTAATTACAAAATCGCTTATTTTGTGAGAACTACGCATTTTTAGATTCTCGTGCAGGTAGAGTTCCTAGGACAATACAAGAACTGATGCAAAATATAAAATTTTGCAAATTGGGGCGATTCTTCAAAAAAATGTGCCATTGCGTTAACTTACTGCGTTCATTCCCACTTACCTTTGAATAATTACGGACAACTCAAGGCTAATTCAAGCATACAGTAGTATAAGTATAGCCACTTAGACTAAATTTACAAACATGACCGGCTATTTGAACTAATCAGACTAAATTCACATAATTTTGGCGCCAAGTGTCTATTCGGACACTGTTTTGTACTACATATAGGTTATCTTAGTACCCCCCAAAAAGGTCAAGGTACGGTAAATAAATAGCCTTTCCGAAGTCGGAACACAAAAATAATTCAGTATTCACCACATATATAGAAATATCGCCAAAATATGCCGATTCATTCAATATCGGCGCATCACTATAATGAATTAATTGCTTAAACACGAGTCGGAGCATCCAATCGATCGTTTTTTTTTAGTAGTGGATGACTTCAGTTTTATATCCATTGTAGTTGAGGGAATTATTCATTAGAATGAATTGTACGGATTCGTTATGGTTTACTTAAAATTAAAAAAAAATAGTAACTTCAATAGGATCAAACAGCACTGGACCTTCACAGCCTTGAAAACAACATTCAATTTCAAGCAGTCAAATTCAAGGACAAGAGATAAAACCTAACCTGGCCTGGTGAAGTTTATTTTTGTCTTGACGGTCAGTTAATAGCCTTATAGAAAACATGAGCAGGTGCTAGCATTTAACAGGGAGATTGTACGAAAAATCTAATTTTATATGTTGTCAGGGTGTTGCTTACGGCAAACAAACATTTTTTTACAAAAGATGATTACTATTCGGCTTTATGACGTAGAGGGAACACCGCTCAGTTGAGTAATAATTTCATGGCCACTAGCGTCCGCACACATTGATTGTTGCGTGAACGCGCCTATGTGCAACACGATGGTGCACCGTTATGGCGGGGAAGCAGGCGTAGGGCCTAGTAACTTGGCCAAGAAATGATTACTCCAAACTATAATAACTTTGGCGGTCACGTAAGTCACGAGAATTTCGAGTTATTGCTACATTTGAGCACATTTTTGCATATATTTGTCTCTGATGATTTTAGGGAAAGGGGGCATGTTATTCCTGAAAGAAACATGTGATGTGATTTAAGCTTATTTTGCTTTTACTGGGCGGATTAACACGTGCATTTCCCGCCGTTTCGGGCGAAAATTTGAGTAGCGAAAATGATGACCCTCCACAGATTTCTATTTTATAACACTAGATATCGTACGCCCGTGTTGAAGAAAAGGCGGCCACCGTAACCGTGTTTGTGAACAATTATGAATATTCATGACGGTCATCCATTCGAAAAGCGCATGCGTACCGCATGCGCCGTAATGTTGGCTGGACCCGGTACATCGTTTTAGCAATACTGATATATGATAAATTGGTACACCCCGCTATAAAATCGGGAATCTATGAATAAAATTGGTACACCACCGCTAGGAAAAAGTACGCATGCGGGGAAAAATGGTTACGGCTTTGAGCTGGCGTTGCTATTAGTGTTATAAATAGAAAATTCCGTGCTACCCTGCGAGAATTCGCTAAATATTGCAAAATTGAATTTTTACAGTTATTATTTTTGGCGTATATTGGCATTTTTTATAAACCTGATAAAAGAAAGGTCTAGACGAACAAACTGTGCAACTCTCATTTCTGAAACGCAAGGGTAATCAAGATACAGCCAAATTTAAAAATGAACTTTTCCTATACAATAATAGTATAGTGGTGCACCCTCGAACAGGCCTAGAATAAAATCCGGGAATAAAATCGACTTCAACCAAGGGGCCCGGAACGATATGTGGATTGGGCATTTGGGCTTTCAAACGGTAATTATGGAATTCTCACATGCATTTTCACATGGCAAAATATGACAGACGAGCTAGAATGAAAGTGTATCTGAGCGCTCGCTTCTCAGGTTCTACACGCGCATCTTACACCCTAATTAAAAAAAAGCTTAAAATCTTCCCACGCTGATTGGCACATTGGGGTGGGTGACTACCTCCGTTCATAACCCGAGGCCCACGCGTCTTGCCAATGCAGCCAAGCAGGCGTAGGGCCTAGTAACTTGGCCAAGAAATTATTACTCCAACTATAATTACCCTTTTGGCGGTCACGTAATTCACGAGGAAAATTCCGAGTTATTGATACTATTTGAGCACATTTTTGCATATATTTGGTCTCTACCGATTTTATGGAAAGTGTGCATGTTATTCCTGAAAGAAAACATGTTGATTTGATTTAAGCTTATTTTGCTTTTTACTGGCGGATTAACACACGTGCATTTCCCGCCGTTTCGGGCGAAAATTTGAGTAGCGAAATTACTACCCTCCACAGATTTCTATTTATAACACTAGATAGCGTACGCCCGTGTTGAAGAATAGGCGGCCACCGTAACCGTGTTTTGAAAATTATAAATATTCATTACGGTCATCCATTCGAAACGCGCATGCGTACCCGCATGCGCCATAACCTGTTGGCCTGGAAACGGTACATCGTTCTATGCAAATACTGAATATATGAATAAATTGGTACACCACGCTATGGAAATCAGGGAATATATGAATAAATTGGTACACCACGCTATGGAAATAAGTACGCACTGCGGGAAAAGATGGTTACGGCTTTTGAGCTGGCGTTTGCTATCTAGTGTTATAAATAGAAATCAGTGCTACCCTCCGAGAATTCGCTAAATATTGCAAAATTTATACGGAAAAGTTGTGATCAATTTTGGATATGTTATAAACATGATAAAAGAAAGTCTAGCGAACAAACTGTGCAACTCTCATTTCCTGAAACGCAAGGGTAACTCAAGATACAGCCCAAGGTAGAACATGAATTTTCTATACAATAATAGTATAGAGGTGCACCCTAGAACAGGCCTAGAATAAAATCCCGGGAATAAAATACGACTTCAACCAAGGGGCCGGACACGATATGCTGGATTTGGGCATTTGGGATTTCCAAACGGTAATTTATGGAATTCTTGCGTGCATTTTCTATGGCAAATATGACAGAATGAGCTAGAATGAAAGTGTATCTGAGCGCTTGCTTCTCAGGTTCTACCTGCATCATATTAACACCCTAATTTAAAAAAAAGTTAAATCCTTCCCACGCTGATTGGCACATTGGGTGGTGACTACCTCCGTTTCCATAACCCAAGGCCACGCGTCTGCCAATGCAGCAAAAGCTACAGTAGGGGGTTAGTCTTCTGGTAGCTCTGCGTGTTAGTTTAGTGTGGCAAAATTATTTGGGAATCCCCCTCAATACCAGTCCCTTAAAAGATAGAGAAACCATCTCAAAACCCACAGACATAATATTTTTATGTGTTATAACCCATACAGAATCTAGCAGGATTGAAAAGGTTAAGTATGTCTTCAAATCAGGTTCATGGTCAATAAATCAGGTTCACGGTCAATAAATTAGTATGACTCCATTAAAACTCCATTTAGTTGTTTGGATTAGGTTAGATGACTGATCAGTCAGTCAGTAATTAGTCTTCAAACTCACCATTTCTGACCAGCCACGCATCCATATAACTATACTTTGCCACACTGTGGCAGTATACTGACATGTTCTGCAGTCCTAGCTGTTACTGGCCTGGGAAACTGACTGTGTGATCATATTATGTAGAGTGCAATTACTCCAGACATTTCGTTCCAGTCTGATACACCACATCAATGTCAATTTGTCAACAGAACAAAATTAGTTTGCACAATGCCAATGTAGTTCATAATATATTGGCTATAATTTGTACTCATTAGCTCTCATTTTTAAAACAATAAGACTGATATGGTTAAATTTGTCATGTGGAAAATATGTTGTGAAAAGAAAAGTAATCCATTTCTTATTTTTCTTGTTCTTGTGAATATTCAGTTATAATCAAATACAAGCAAAACTTGCCATGCACTGCTGTGACCAAAGCAAAAACAAGTTACACATTTTAAATTTAAAAATACTGCTACAGTTGTTGTCACCTTAAAGAAATTCTGTAAAATTAAACAATATTTTAAACAATAAAAGATAATCTCATCCACACTTGTTCTAATGTACGAAAACAATTCAAAAATGTGGTTTTTATACTCTTTTATGAGCTGAAAATACAAATTATTCTTTTCATTCATGATGATATCAGTGTTTGCTTACTTATTCCGGGTATAGGTCAGTACAAACATGCACAAATCTCAAGTTTTGAATGAAATTGAGGGCAGGCTTCACACAAAAATGTCTCGGTGTCTCTTTTAATACATTATTTTTTTCCATTTCTTGAGCAAAGGCTAATGAGAAATGCTAAATAAGGTTAGAATTGTGTACTTCAAAGACGTTATTGTGTGTTACATCCACTTTACGATCCTTTTTTTTATCAAAAATGATAAGGTCAGTTGAAACCATCCAAATATGAAATTAAGCAAGGCAAATGCTTGACCAGTAAAGCTGTAAATTCGCAGTTTCACCTCCATTGCTTAAAAATGCATGAGCATGTACATTGTCAACCCAATCAAACAAACAAACAACACAATAAGGATAACATAAGGCCACCAAAATTTTTAATCGCATGCCCACAAGTCCGTGAAAAAAACATCAGCGATAACAATTTCATGGTGTGCTGTATTTACTGCCTCAAACTCTTTTCCAATTATTCAACACTAATTCCATGCGAAACACATACTGTAGTATAATATCATCTAGTATCAGCTCAAGACTATAATGTTTCCTTATGAATACATTAATGGTTTCTAATGAATAAATTACTCTAGATTTGATATAATTGTTCGTCATTCAGGCCCAGATTAACATGACACCTTTTTTTTTATAAGCCCTTGTTCAGGCTTTCAAACTTCCCTGAGAGGACAGTCAATGATATACAGGGTGCTTCAAAACTTACATTTTCTAACTAATATTAAAATTGAATATACCTCCAAATTTCAGTATTTCCTTGAACCCTCAATATGTTAATGCATGACACTTATCTCATTGGCAAGAGCCTAGCCAAAATCTGAAGAGCTATTTCGATTTAAACCAATATACCACATGTTCAATTTAAACAAAAATGCACAGTGGCATTGGTTATTGGCTTGTAAACTATACCCTGTGAATGGTAAAGCACATAAGAAAGAATTTTGTTAATTAGAATGATACAAGGGGGATCCTTCCAATAATAATTCAATGTTTTAAGCAAGTCAATCGCTGGGAAATAGCACCATGTACATGTCTCCGCTCCTTTATTCTATTTCGTCCGTTCCTGCAAGTCAAGGTTTGGAGTCCTTTTTTGCGGGTGGCCAGCAGCAATCAGCACAGTGCATCGCCATGTGAGGGCCGAGGGGACAGAGGATAGGACTTTGTCTTTCCTTCCATCTGTCTCCTAAATTAGATCTATCGTATCAATTCCCAAGAAAAAAATGGGGGGGGATCTCTATTCATGTTTAAAGAAAATTGTCTTCCCCACGATTTTTTTCTGTGACACCCTGTATTGTTGGAAATGCATGAACCAGCACACCATTTTTATGCCTTTCAAAAATCTTAAACTATAAATTAAACAGAAAGTGTTGAAAAATATTCATGTTAATTATCCCTACATCCTTCACCTTGCTGATTGATTACGCCTGTCAAACGTAACATGAGTCTCTTCAAATCAACTCATACATACAAGTTTGTGGTTCGCAAGTTTACAGAAGGCCAAAAAAAATCACCAAATACTTAAAATTACCTGATTTATCAGTACAACATTCACAAACATCCCTAAACATTTTCATGTTTATTATTGATGAATCACAGCATGCTAGTATTAAAGACCCAGTGTAAGAATTTTGGAATGTTAGTTCGCACTGAATTAAGGAGCCCTTAGAGGCATATCATGATTGCTATATCATAAAATCCAAAATTCATCAAAAACAGATTTTACATGTTTTGTACAAGCATATCGGTATTCTAACATAATCCTGGCAAATAAGACGCAGACGCAACCTCATAAGACAAATTGGATATTGTAGTCATTACTTCCATACGGCCACTGACTACAACACATCTTAAAATTGGAGATTCCTATCTTTGAACGGCCGTTTTTTTTTTTTAATTTTTTAGTTTTTTGATTTTTAAAAATTAACTTATGAGGATTCTACAGACATTCTTCATTCCTGCAAATTTCAAATATTTTTATTTTTTTTATTTTTTTTATACAGAAGAATTTTAAATTGGTTTTTCTTTTTGGTTTTCATTTTGATGTAGTTCTTTTTGATGTAGTAAGTTTTGCTGTGTGTACCATCCTCATATATTGATACCGTGTTATCCTCTGTCTCCTTTCAGATGCACCAACCCTTGCTCAAAAGATACATTTTTCTATTTTGTAAAAAAATGTCAAATTAAGCATTTTTCATGCGGATATTTGGAATCAGCATGGGAAATGCTTTAAAGCGGCCTGTGCCATTTTCACAAAATATGAAATTTCTTCAATTTGCTCTCAATGATAGTCTAGGCCATTGGAAGAACAGAGATATATTTTACACTAAAATACATAACCCAAAACAGATAGGGCATAATAAGAGGCTAAAGTATCCAGGTAATTTGTAGGCTAACTTTTAGTTTTTCCCATAACTTTAATCAAAACAAATGTGGTATATTACATGAATATTTTTGGCTCGTACTTCCCACTGATATTAAAACCACAAAAGTTATAGACCGGTCACAGTGTGCATAGCGTGGGAAACATGCATACGTCCTGACCAGTGCTCTGTGTCACTCATGTCTTCGTCTGCTGAATTTTTCGTCGTCGCCGGCTATGTTAAATTACCATCTTTCCGTTTACCAAAAGGCCAGCTTATGTGGATCTTATCATTTTGGGGTGAGGGATTTGTAATGTAAAGCGTTACAACCATGCAAAAATATCGATTTTGAAAAATCTTGAGGGCGCACTATTTTTCCAAATGTGCCAGTGTCTCTTTACATGAGTCCAAACAAGCCTAGTCTTCGGTCAGTGGCTTTGGAGAGGACTTTGGGAAGCCATCTTAAAAAAACTCACTGCCGTATGTATATCTTATTCAAAGCTACGTCGACTGAGAAGGGGTAAACTAAACAAGAAATGTATAATGTGAGTAGCTACAATTTTTGTGTAAATTTCTTTTACTAAAAAATTTAATCCGCACTATAGGCCCCTTATGAGTTTTTGCCTCCCGGTTAGGTTTTGTTGGGTTTGGACATGCAAAAAAGTAAAACTGATAATTCTTTGCATATAATGAAGTAAAATGTTAATCTAAGTTGTTTTTAGCTTATTACTTTACTGGTCAGATTTGAACAAATTTAAAAACATTTGTCATGTGATGGTTGCCATGGTAACGGCAGTCATATTGGAACCTATATTGTGCCAACTTGGTTACCAAAACTCCATAACTCCAAAACTATTGATGCTATCAAGATGAAAAAATGGAAATTTCTAATATGGCAAACAACTTGTGAATGAACTAAAACTATCTTCATACTCAACTGGTAAAGGGGTACCCACTGGGTTTTCGACATATTTTGCCAAAAATTGAACAAAATAGTTGGACTATTCAATTTGTGTGAAAAAAAATGCCTTCCGGTTGTCAGCTTAATCATCTTTTTTTAGTTCAATCACAAGAACAAATTAACAATGACAAAAAACATGTCTTGGAGTCCCAAATTTGAAGTCTGTATCCCTTTACTTTTTGAGAAATTGTGTTTTGCATACGAGACACTTTGCAAAATAAAAATGTTCAAAAACGCACGTGAAAGTTCAGATGGTTCTTAAGACAGCGCAATTTAAATGTTAATTCTATACTCTGCTGCCCATTATTCAAAAGCGCGCTCTCTGATTGGTTGGTTTACTGCCCATTATTCTGCAATAATGGGTCCGATTACGCGCTAAGGCGGGATGCCAAAGCGTACATTCTTTCGGCGAGTCCACCATCACTATAAGCGCACACGCTAACAATTTACGCGGAGAAGAAAAATTTCGCGCTCTAAATACGTAAACAACTGTTACGGAGAAATTTTAGTAGAAATGGCCAGTTTTTTTTTCGGGTATTATTTTTATGTGTCCTTACTGTAATAGAATAGAAATAAAGGGTGCGATTTTCATGTTAATGTCGAATAATGTGTCCTCGCAGTAACGACATTTTATAATGGGTCTCGGCTTCGCCTCGCCCATTATTTATGTTTTTCTTGCACCTCGGAACTTTATTCTTACATAAACATGAACATCTTACCCTTTATTTCTTAAATAATTGCTTACTTATGCAAATTATTTTAATTTGTCAAGTAAACTTTCAATTAAACATTAAAATTATGACATTTATCACACCCAGTTTTTGATAACTTTTGTTATTAAAAAATTTTTTATTTTTTTTCTATCAAATTTTCGTGAGAAAATGTGTTTCAGAATGACGCCATAAAACAATAAAATACATAAGAATTAAAAATACAGAAAAACAAGAATGTTCTGGCATTTTCGCTCAGTCCTTTGACTAAACTATCATACTCGGAACCGAAGATCCGATTTGAGTCAAAATTGAAGCAAACAAAAGCTTATTTATTGCCGGCAAGATGTGTGTTCAGAATGACTCCATAAAACAATAAAATTACATAAGAATTAAAAAATAAGAAAACAAAAGAAGTGTTCTGCATTTTCGCGTCAAGTCCTTTGACTAAAACTATCTAACTAGGAACCGAATATCCAATTTAAGTCAAAATTGAAGCACCAAAAGCGATATTCAAGCTAAAACTTGAAGTGAATGAAACACAATGTGCCAAATATCACCCTGTATAACCCAAAAAACCCCCTAAAATATACTAAAACTTTAAGTTTTGATAGGTAAACCATGGAGCAATACTATGATATTTTCAGAGTGCCATCTTTAATAGTTCATAACCCCAAAAAAAATTTCTCTTGTGTTAAATGAATCCTTTTTGATCATCATAACAAATTCCCCCAAACATATCCGTTATGCGAGACAGTGTAACGTACAACATGACAGCCCATTACTGAATATGAAGAAAGGATTAGTAAGGAAACACTAAATAAGTTATCAATTTAGCTTCAAACAGAAATAAAAAAATTATGTTATTCATGATTTCTTGTTTGTTGACTGTAAATGAAGAGCACTTAACCTCTGGACCCTTCCATACTCAAGTCAACCTCTCTTTCTATCTGCCAAAGTCAACCACACTATTTAACAAAATGCAGAAACACAAACATTTCTAGGAATCTAGTTGCCCTTTAGAACACCTTCCTCTAATCATATCAAATCCTCGCAAGATCTTCGGAGATAATCATTATTGATTTCAACACTTGTGGCTCTGGCAAAATGCCAGGGTGGGGGAGGGAAATAGTGATGAGACAGAGCAGAAAAATGTGCGATAAATTAAGAGTATGCAAAGATAGAAGAGTATAAGTAGGAGTACCGACATTAGCTAGAAAGCTGATAGAGGAGACGCGAAAGGGGAGGCTTAGGAAATAAAAGAGGAAAGGGTGGGTGGGAGGGTGGGTTAGAAACGCGGGTGAGTATGATAAAGAGGGAGATTAGAAGCATGGAGATAGTAGGGGAAAAGGATGAGGGTTGATAAGGGGGGGGGAAAGTGTTAGAGGAAATAGAGGATGTAAGGATTGGGGAGGGAAGAGGGAATGTAAGGGAAAACGCATGGGGACAAGAGATGCGAAAAATCAAAAAAAATATGGAACAAGCTGGGGGGGAATAAAGATAGGGATCTGTAGAAGGGGAATGAGAGAGGAACCTAAAGTTGGAAGAGATGTGATCGCAGAGGGACGAGAAAGAAAGAATGAAGGGAAAGGGGTGTGTACGATCGCAGGGTGGGGAAGAAGAGAACACCAAGAGGAGAGTAGGCGGGGCAACAAGAATCTACATAAAAAAAAGAGAGGGGTAGGGGAGAAAAGGTAGAGAGGAGAAGGCAGGGTAATCAGGGATAGGCACCTAGGTAGCGGAGACGATAGAGTCGAGAAATATAAGAAACACAAGTAAACCGAAGAAAAAAGCGTATTGAGAGGATGGCGCGAAATAGAAGAAGAGGGGGTCAGCGGGATGACTAAGATTAACAGAGTGGGAGGGGCTGTTTACACATTTTTGGGGGGGGGGGGGGGGGGGGGGGGTTTTTGTTTTTTTTTTTGGTTTTGTTGTTTTTTGGAGTCTTCCGTTTTTGTTTATCAATACAAAGGGATCTTGCGTATGAACCTTGAAAATAATCAAGATAATGGATATTTTTGTTAATTCAGTATTTGAGAGACCTTTTATTAAAAAATCAGAATTACTTTGCAACAATGCCAGTCCTCCGGGTAGCGTGGTACTTGCATATTAAAGTAGACAAGGATGTACCACTCCGGTGGGTCTTTTTTTCTGTGAGAAATCCTAAGACCATGGGTTTTCCTAATATTTTCTATAAAAACCAATCCTTATCCCATGGGCCTTTTGTCGCACAAAAAAAAAAAACAGCCTCAAAACAGGCTAAAAAGGCCACCCAGTTTCTAGGTTTAATATAAGTATATACATTTTTTTGTCTTGAAGCCAAATCCTTAAAATAAATAGAAATAAAAATGTTGACATTTACTAGCCGCTTACCTTATTCCCTGCTTCTAAATATGTCAGCTGCCATACAAATGGCCAAGGCATTCTCATGACCTTTGGGTGGGCGCTCAAAGGACTACATTCCTACAGGTCCCCACTTTGCGCCTGGGTGGAGAGATCGAGCAAGTGAGGTATATATAGTGTCCTTGCCCAAGTGCACAACACATTGGCCACAGCGGGACTCAAACCAATGACCTAAGGGTCTGAGGCCGGTCACTGTATCCCTGGAACACATCGTGTAAAATGTCCAAACAATCACAAGGGCCTAAAGCGGGAATTCAAACCTTTCTAATGTGCAAGTGTAGTCAAATGATTAAGACACAGCAAATTTTTCTATATAGGTCCCAGTATATAAAACGAGAGCATCAACCATGCATGTAAACCCTTGCTTACTATATGATACAGCAGTGAATCTACATCTGTCTCAAAAAACTTGTATAAGTGAAAGAGTGCCCTCTTTGGGCAATAACAATATAGTTTGGGACCTGATACTTCACCTTCAAAAGGCCCAGTCTTAGCTTTTCAAATGCCATTTGTTCTGTTCAAATTGTCTGTTTCAATCTTGCGATTGTTTATAGTGGAACCCGGACGAGGTCGGGCGTGGAAGGCCAACTTTGTGATCACTCTAATGACTCATTACTGATAATCTCGCCACAGGTACATTAGACTGGATATGGTCCATTTCATTGATTTTTCATGTTAACAAAAATCAGTGAAAATCGGTTTTTGTAAAATTGGAACACAAACAGAATTTTGACATTTGGAAACTAGTAACATTGGTCCTACTCTATGCCAGGACAACAATTGGGGACAAAAAAAACATTCACACAGTTTCATTTACAACTTCTCCAAGATCAATTGTAAAACAATAGGTAGTCGAATTGTGTTATCTCTTATTTGATATGATTGAATAAGGTAAAATATAGTGGTGAAAAGACAACTTGACTCTCTATTAAATGGATTAGCAGCCGATAATGCGAGAGAATCGAAAAAGTGGAAATGCAGTTTGAACTTATACATCAGGGGTAGTGGTGTACCATTCCATAGCCTGCTTTAATGTAGAAACAACCACCAAATGTGAAAAAAATGGAAGTTTTGATGAATTTGTCATACACGCTCCCGCAAATAGACATACACGACGGCGTCTCAACATCTGCACTAAACGCTGATTGTGGTTTAACACAGTACAGAATGAACAAAGCATCAATATGTTCGTGTTTAGGTCAATTGTAATTTAATCATGGTGCATAACAAAATCACGCGAAAATCTGTGATATTCACAGGTAAAGGCTTTTTTGATCTCAGTCGGATTTTGGATACGCCACGTATAAAATTACCGAATCAGAATTAAAAGTACTGCCTTGCCTTTAATACACAGATTTCAAGCCACCACTTGCAGGTTATGTTCGCTATCCATGCCAGTAACAAAAATATAAAAATATGAATTTTGATTATTTTTCGCTGTTGCTGGATCCTGCAAATCGCTGCTATCCCTTTAATGGCATCAGTCACTTGTCTTTTTAACATTATTTTTTTGCCGACACAAAGAAGATTATATACAGAGTACACTATTTGTTTATTTTATATTTTTCAAACACAAATTATGTTTCTACATGTATAACACATGTTTGTGTGAGGAAAGGTAGGCCTTACATACTTTTTCTGACTAGAGTATTGTTCAGCTAAATAACTCCCACAACTAAGAGTCCTAGAAGATGAAAATCAGACTTGAATACCCACGGCTAGTTGAAAGTTCCTAAAAGTTAATCAAGTATGGTCAGTCCCAGGGTCAATTTGACTCTGGATGGAGACTCACGGACAACGTTGATAGTGCAATTAAGTTAATAACATAACTATCATTTAGCTGATAAGCATGAAATTTACAGCCAAGTGGTTACCGCTACAATGTCATTGGGAACCAGACTGTCTTGGGCTCTCTCTCCTCTCTAGATTACAAGTTTCTTTCAAATGATAAATTCATTTTGTCCTTGGTAGGTTCCTCTTCCAAACCAGAGCACAACTTTTTGCATCTCTTATTTTCACATAGAATGTGGGGAAAATTGATTGTGGTAAAAGCTAAAGCTTGAGTTCTAATAATGAGACATGATTAAATTAATAACCATTTTAAGTTAATATGATGGTTATTAAGAAGCTAGGCTACTTGAAATTTAAAATCTAGATAATGTTTAAAATAGTTTTTGTTCAAATATTCCTCTTCCAGAGGAGAGTGAGTGTGACCATGGACCTGTTAGAAAGAGGTCATGGCAAAACTTGGTAGTAAAACTGTCAATGCTAATTAGTGAATGGTTACTTGAAAGATTATACCAGATGATCAAGAAGGCCTTTACTTTGAGGCATAGAGTTGCACACTGTAACTACTTTGCCTCAATGGTATGCCTTCGCCACCACCATAGAACATTCCACACCAGGCCTATGACTTTCAAGCTAAAATTTTCTGGACTTTGATTGTAAAAACGGCTTCAACGGACATTAACACCCGATTTTGGGAGATCGCTCTATACGTCCCTGACTCGGGCTCTCCCCTACCCACTTTCCAAAATTTTGTCACCATACAATATAAATGTACCCCTGATATACAAAATACACACACAATTGGGACCTACATTCCTCGTGCGTCAAAGCTATAACCCTGGCGCTGCTACCACAAGGTTAAAAAATCACTTTTTCTATAATTTATAAAGGATTCAAAGAAGGAGTAAATATTTTTGCCTAGTTGTAGAAATGCAGATAATGTGTACTCTCGAAGATGTCCCTTTTGATACCCCGATGGGCCACACAGAGTTGGTTAAACAGTAATGCAAGTAATAGCAATGTTCATACAAAGTTCACCTTTAAAATGTTCACTGTGATAAACCATCGTATGTATCAGTACAGCGAAAAGAGGTCCATGAAAGATAGTATCACATCCATTGGCATACTCCTAGTTATATATCACATGCTTTTAAATAAATCCTAATTTAAACATAGCCTCAAGTTGAGCTTTCAAACAAAATTTAGACCACATCAAGTGTGTTAAAATACACCTGGATACGGGGCCAGTAAATCACATCCAGGATTCCTCAAGATTCTTAACATGTTTTTCTTGTAAGAACAGTATGGCCTCATGAGGTTGTGTTTTGAATGGTATAATCTTGAGGGACAAAATGTGAAACCAACATGTGTGGATATTTATTACTGTTGGCCTATTTTGGCCATACTTGGCACATTTTCACCAATGATAAGTTGAGAGAATGATTTACTTGTATGTTATTTTGAAGCCCGTTTAAATTTACAAAGTGGACTAACTCAGAATGATAATGGATGGTGGCTGAATGGCCATATGACCAGTCGAAGAAAAAAAACACGTCTTCTCAGGAAGACTACGCCGCATTTTGTTTGAAATTGGTATTTTGAAGTGGCATTTTTTTTAGGTTTTTTACACTCACTTGAAAGATTTTGTTTTAGATTTTCAACAACAAAGGAAAATGAAAATTTGGAAGAGCCCCCCCAAAAATCAGAAAAAAGTGGGGCCAAAAAGCAATAAAACTCCTGCATTTTTGTCATTGCCTTTTTAAAAAAAGTGTCATTTCAAATTTACATTTCTTCTGAGACTTTGCCTACAGTAGTGAACAGGCAGGGGAAAGGGGGGCAGGGGTGGGGTGGGGTGAGGGGCATGTTGCCATCCCAGTGCTTTGACTGGGGGGAAAACGGCTTGAAATCATGCTAAATCAGGCCCTTTTTTCCCTGCTCACCAGATATTTTCGCCTCCAACTACAGAAATCTGCCTCAAAACCACCTCAACCAGGAAAATCTCCCCCCAAGCTGAGGAATTTGCCCCTCTGACAAGTGACGTCCCTGTTACACCCAATTGTTGTAGTCATAACACTGCTCTTTGCTCTCAATTGTACTGCTTCATATCAAAAGGTTCGCTTGTACATAAGACAAATACTTCCTTTCGTTTTCATCGAACCATAAAGAGTCTGGACTAATTGTCAAATCAGAACAGTGTTGTGGACCCTTGAGTTTTCTGCGACTAACCATGGTGCTGCAAATAGGAATCTATTAATATATACACATCAAGACATCTTACGTGTATTGAATAATCCAACAATCTAATAAAAAATCGTATATTTAGAAGTACCAATGAGTGATTCTCCAGGGGGGGGGGGGGGGGGGGGTGGGGGGGGGGGGGGGGGGGGGGGGTGGGGGGGGGAGAAAATTGGGCCATATTGGATCTTACCAGAGCTCATACTTTCTCTCAATTGTTGCATTTTTCAATCATTGCAATAATATGAACAATTTGGTATTGTTTTCTTGATACAGAATTGTCAAATTCCCCTGTAAGCTATGACATTTTACCTTGTGAATATAATAAACATTTTGCACTTGCCAGAAGGTTGGACTTGATAAAAAATCACTTTTTTCCTGTAGATGAAGGAAAACAGGTCCATTTTGTTACTCAGACAGGTGTATACTTTCATGCAGAGCTCGATAATCTGTATGTCTCATAGGTGGAGTACTCTTATGTCAAGGCTAGAAGCATGTAAACGCGTATTTAATTAGTAATGCTGACAGAATGTTCCAAGATATCAATTAACCTCCCTTTTGAAGCTCTGCAAGTCCTGGTTTGATGCTACAATTGCAGGAAGGGCACTCCATAAGCCTAGTTGGCAAGTCTTTGGATTCTCATCTATTCAGTTTGTGTAAAACTTTTAGCAGTTTACAACAATCTAACTGGATTCGTTTGGGTAGTCTTTGCAAGAGTGGGCTCTCAGACTCTCCAAAATTCTAGCCCTGTTAGAGGGAACCCATTTTCCCTTCATGGCTGCCTGGTATATGTTATGATGGCTTTGCTTTGATCTATCCTTAGGGACATGATAATATTATATCTTTGCTTGTGTCTAAACCTATAAAGACCCTTCTCAGTTAAAATGCACTGTTTACCTTAAATGCTATGTTACCTTTTCAGAGACGTTTTTACTGACGCATTTGCAATTAGCATTAAGTTTAGCCGACAAATAACTACTTACTGTTATTTTTAGCTATTGAATTCAACAGGCATCAGATGTGAATATAAAGCAGAGTAAATTGCAGATTGCCATTTAGAGCAATTTTGCTAAGTTTAATTAATGAAATGCTAGAACATTTCAAGATAAAATTCACTCTGCACCGTCTCCCATTTATAGTGATCAATATTCACATGAAAATATCTTCCTCCTTCACAATGCATAGGTAATTAGAGGTAAATCATGATATTACCACATTTAAAGCGGAACATTTGACCGATAAATGTCAGTGTCCTACTTGTTAAAAAACTCAATGATATTCATAGCACACTTTCAAAGCTCAATGTGTCAAAGAATATATGTCATACCTCGTTCTTTTACCACCTTGGTGCACTCTGCACTATATCAAATGAATACCAGAATGACATTTGCCTAAGAGCTGCTGGGTACTTAATGTTCAGTAAACACTAAAATATTTAATCCTCCTTTAAAGATTAACCAAATAACAATACAGTTGATAGTAATTTACACATAATTGTACCCATAGCATGGGCATAATAAAGAATATCATTAACCAAATGTTGAATGCTCTGTGCAGAAATTTACATGACTGTAAGATATTTTCGGCTTCAGCAGCTTTAAAAATCGTAAAGCTGGTTAAGTTCTTATTTTTATTTGTTCCAATACACATTGTGACATGTTACATGAATGGTGCACATATTGACCATGGACAAAAGCATAATCCATAAAGTGCTACCCTAAACTAAAAACAGTCAAAAATTAACATAAGTCCCCCCCCCCTGACAAAGGTGCACTTTTTCTGGAAAAGTTACGGCTCCTTAACTGTTACCAAAAAATGTGAATGGTCACGCAATGGTTAAAATTTGATGTGCAAAAAGAAATCACACAATAGGATGTTCTCCCTGACATGATGTAAGTTATTAAATTTGATGACGAAATTAGACAAAGTGGCACTTTTGTGCATAGGATTTAACAAGCGAGAAAATCCCGGACGGAGAAGCTCCAACATGCCTAGTACAATTGCAAGGAATACACAGGACAATGATTTTGGTACCAATGGATAATATGGTCATCTTCTTTATATTGCTACCAAAAAAAGTACCAACATGCCTAGAATTTCGTCAGGCTGTCGTTATAAAGTTTAGGCTGCAGCAGATAACTCTCATATTTTGCCACAATTGTGCACTTTTGTGATTCAAGCACCAAATTTGGACATCTACTGTTTGGGGCCCTCTACACAAAAAATAACGTAGCCAAATTAAAAATCCACATGGCGGCCATTTTTTCATATGGCGCCACTGTGTGACAAAATCTGATTGTAAGGATGTAACACTGGATGACCAACAGTAATAGAAGTTCAAAATCGGTGTAGACTTCTAGGTTTGTATATTATGATTACAAAACTTGAAAAAATTTACACATAAACATTAAAATAACAGCCGTTTTTCAAGGATGGCGGCTATTTTTTACAGAAATTTTGCCACTTTATGATGAATGTTAATATCGAAGGTGGTATCAATTGCTTCATACAAGGCAAAACAGTATGGTCAATAACCACCAAATGTTGTGTTTATCAAGATAGAAAATAAATATACTGTAAATTCAAAATGGTATTCTTTAAATTTCAAGATGGCTGCAATTTAAAAAAAAATAGTCACCTGGGGGATTAAAATCTAGTGTGTCAATGGTGATGTTATACAAACACAAAATTATCTGATAATTTCAACTTCTAAATAGGTTAGTTTCAAATGGTTTGCCTTTTTTCTAGTTTTTCTATATGCAAGTTAAGGACCAACGATGGCTGCCATGTGCTGCTAAATGGTGATCATTTCAAGATGGCTGACATTTAAATGCTGTGGCTATTCCATGGATAATGATGAAATGGTAGCATTGAAGGACAAACATGTAAAGGGCACAAATCAAACGGACTTAAAAGTTATAAAAATGTATAAAAAAATAAAGAAATAAAAAAGATCTTTCAAAAATTAGCAGCTAGATCCCCGTCACTGAAGCGATTCACATCAGTCCTGGCATGTAAATGTGGTTTTTGTACACCGGGCTGTGAAGGGCAGTCCATACTTATACCCAACTTGCACCGACATGACACTTGTTGAGCATCCACTTTTTGTAAGTTCTTGACACACAGATGCAATAGGTGGAAGGGCACTCAAAAAGGATCTTCCAAAGTTAGCTTCCCATATCCATCCCCAGTCTTTGGGACTCTGGGTTTCGGGTTGGGGGACCACAGTTGATTGACTCCAAAAATGATACCAGCATGATAGGCATCCGCTTGGTATGCTCTAGCAATGAAGGGCCCGAGTAGGGAATTGAGTCAAAAGATCTCTGCTTACGAGCAAAAGAGTTCTAAAACGTGCGTCATTCACTCTGTAGCAGTGACTGGATCTGTAATACAATTATGACTGCAAAACTTCTCATGTGACTCAAGAGCCTGGTCATCAAGTATTGGTGGGTATCTGCCTAACTGCGCAAAAAATATTTGGAAACTTCACCACATACATTCCATGTTTGCCACAACAAACATACAAACGGCATTTGATATTGCGCCTTCTCAAAAAACAAGGTCAAAGCGCTTACAAATTAGAGAGTAATTACTATTTAGCTAAGAAATAGTGATACAAAAGGTATTGGTAAAAGAGAAACCATGGAGATAAGTACTTAACATCAAAAAAAACTATAAAATAAAAAGAAAACAGCGGCACAATTAACTATCATGTGTGGCAATAAAAAAAAAATAAGCAAGCACGATCAACTCTTAGGAAATAGATGAATTTTAGAGCTTCTTAAAGTAACAATGGACTGGAGTGGGGAACAGAGATAGGCCCACAAAGCGTTCCCTAGGCTAGGGCCGCTTGCTGAAAGCCTGTCACCCACTGACCTATTTGTGCGGGAAACAGTGAGGAGCGTATTGTCATATGCAATACGCATCTGCCTGGCCAGGAATATACAAGAGAGGTATTCGGACACCAAGTAAGATGGCAATTGTATGGAAAATGCCCAAGGTTGTAAGTAAGACGCATAAGCTAAAGACAACGCGCTCACTAACTGGTAGCCAATGGAGCTCGTTAAGGAGTGGTGTGGCTGGTGTCCTTCTATAGCTTGAACACCGAATGGCGGCTCTATTCTGCAAAATCTAAAGTTTACTCCGCATCTCTGGCCGACATTCCATACAAGTTAATTGGCATAATCAATGCGAGATAAAATTAGTGAGCGGACGAGATGATGACAACTCTCCAATATGATAAGCGACGGATCGGGTAAATATTGCGAAGGTGGAAGTTAACAGACTAAATGAATGGCCTTTACATGTTCAGTCATAGGACAATGTCTGATCAAACAGGACACCAAGGTTTCTAATGACCAAGGACTGGGGCACATCCACTGTCCCGACCCTGATGGTAATATATTGAGGCGACTTGTGTCATAGGATGAACAGACGATGAAAAATCTGTCTTCCTCATTCATTTGAGTTGTTACAGCGCATCCACTCACTGCTTTCATCAATACAAAGAGAGAGTCTTTTGACCGATGTTTGGCAATTCACCACGATCTTAGGATCAAATGTCACCAGAGCTGCACATCCAGCCGCATACATGGGTAACAATATTGTTGAGTCCGGATGATTATGCGCATAAGTAGGTGTACATTATGAAAAAGAGTGCAGGCCGACAACAGAACCATGAGGAAGACCGAAAGTGAGGATGATGCTTGTTTGAAATTGCATCTCCCAATGCGGCACACGAAAAGAGCGGTTCTGCAGGTAAGCCCGAATCCACTGTAAGGCTGTACCTTGAATTTTGAAAGTATCACGTAAACTATCAAAAGAATGGGCATGATCAACAGTATCCAAAGCGCGGAAAGATCTAGAAGCACAATAGCAACTGCCTTACTGTTGTGAATTGCATGAGGATATCGGTGCTTAACACGCAGAAGTGCCGTTCCAGTGCTGTTGTGTCGTTCTTGTAAGCTGACTGAAACTTATCATTTAAAGTCATTGAGCCAAATGATCCTTTATCTGGGCACTCACTATTATCTCCATGACACTTAGACACGAAGCTAATATTTGACACAGGGCGATAGTTGAGCACATCTTTGTTAGGGAGGCTTTTGAGAATGGGTTCACGGCAGCTTCCCGGAGCTTCGCTGGGAAAACACCAGTGCTGATAGACTGTTTAAGGATCAGTGTTAATGGCCAGCCAGAGTTGCAACATCTCCTAAGTAACACCAATGGAAAGGTGACTAAGGAACATGATTTGATGGGAGTTGAAATAATCACTTGGGACCTCTTCAACAGTGACTGGATTAAACTCATGTATTGAACGGTTCATTCATCAAGTATTGTCACGCTTGGATCATTCATGCGAGGTGGACCTGGATCATATCAAGGTCCCGTCTGATTTTGTATACCTTGTCGATGAATGGAAATGAAAAACATGGCAAATGAGCTTCTTAGTTCAGTAGCTGAATTACAGTAGGAAGTGTGTAGTTTTGGGGTCAGAAGCTTATTCAGAGTAGCAAACATGGTTTCGTTGTTAGCATTTTCTAATGGTTCTCTGTAATTAAACCTCCTTAGCATGGATGAATGAGTTTACCGGTCACTGCTGATTGTACAGTGTATGCATCCAGATCGACACTATTCTAGTTTTATACCATTTTCTCTCTAAACGTCTAAGTTTTTCCGCAGAAAGACTTGCTCTACAGGATATGCAGAAACAATATCACACCCACTGAAAGATGAAAGAAGAAAAGCATCCCATTTGTCTTTTCAGGGGGCCTATGGTAGAAAAAAAAATCTCATGGATTGGTTATCATCTAAGGTAGGAAGACTGCCCGAAGGCTACCCAGAGTGTGCTGAACCCAAGCTCTTGCAGACGTTGGCATTGGTGGCTACTGACTATGATAAACAAAGTCTGTATCATTGCTTTTATCATAAGGAATTTCTTGCCTTCTTGAACTGCATGTCATGCGAACTAAATGCCAAATTAATAATTAATAACATAAAATAAACTATTTTTACCAAGACTCAGCTTACTATTCATGTGCTGAAGCATCACACTACAATGAAAGTATTATCTGGTGCACAGTGGCAGCCATTTTGAAAATGGCAGCCATAGTGGATTTTCAAGTTACCAATTATTGTTTTAATATTTTACACAAGGAAAGTACAGATGCTGAGTTGATCCTTGTATTCTCAAGGACATCACAAAGTAATATTTCAATAATTTTATCTTCAGTGGCAGCCATCTTGAAAAAAAATGGCGGCCCCATGGGATTTTAATTTGAAATTCATTTTCTGAAGACTACCAAAGTGGAACCCAAACAGTTTGGTTAATATAACCTTTGCCATGTTACCATGTTTATTCAACGCAATAGTGATAAAATATGAAATTGCATTAATTGGCGGCCATCTGAAAAAATGGTGGCCATGTTGGATTTTAATTTGGCTAACGTTATTTTTGTGAAATACCCATGACGAGTATATGTGCCAATTTTGGGTTGTATCACTAAGTGCCACAATGTTCAGTATCTGCTCAGCTAGTTCACAGGTCAGACAAACTGTCAATTTCCATAGTAAACAGTGGAGATAGAATAGGGGAAAATGGGTTTTTTCACCAATAAAGTTTGGAAGAACGATTTCCACACGGTTTTTGCTCTCAATGGGATATGACTAGATTTATTCTCAGAGAGTTTTAGTGCTACAATTTTATGACCAACTTTTATAATTTT
Source organism: Ophioderma brevispina (assembly GCA_023653785.1). NCBI lineage: Eukaryota > Metazoa > Echinodermata > Ophiuroidea > Amphilepidida > Ophiodermatidae > Ophioderma > Ophioderma brevispina. The sequence goes on from JAMKCH010023630.1 coordinate 170,652, forward strand.
TAAAATATCAATTTTCCACGCTATAGCCAGTATTTTTATACTTTTCCTCAACTTATGACGTCATAGTGATGTCAATAATGGGAATGTTGGCTGCACTTAATTTGCTAACTATATGGAAAGAAGAAACTCTAAGAATCATGTGGTACCAAAGTTATGGGAATCGGATTTCGGTAATAGGGGAAAAGAAAAAGGAAATCTTTAAAAAAATATTAAAACGGTTTCTCAACTGTAGAACCCTATGCCAAAAAAGGCCATTTTTGATGTTGTCATCAAATTTAATTAAAATGACGTCAGTTCAGGGAGGAGGTCAACTGCCTTGTGCGAAAATTTTTTGCCCATTAAATGGTACATTTCCGGTGGTACATTTTGCATTGTTGTTAACAGGTTAAGGAGCGACTGTCCAGACAAATGCACATGTCAGGGGGGGGGACTTACTTTTTTGAAAAAGGTTTATTTCAAAATCTGAAGCTTAATCAAGTTTCAGGTAGAATGTTGGCATAGTTCAAAAATCTAGCTTGTCTCTCCTGCACATGATTTTTTGAAAAGTTGAAAAAGTTTGTCATTCATCTCGCCTGTAAGACAGTTAAACACCATTTTCAGATAGCGATGGAACAGGAGGATGGCAACAATAGAGGTGCCTGAGAACAAAGACCAAGACACAATTGTGTTGCAAGGTACAATCTCCAACTGTTTGAGCACTTGGTATTTGTGGATATCTTATTTCGAAAAAACAGATTTACGTAGCAGCAAACATGAGGTACTTTTTGATGAATGGGGTCACTACATATCTTCAATCATGGCCAAAAGTTTTGGAATTAATTGGTCACATTGATGCCTACTCCCCACTCTTTAGACCATGATGTTATGGGCAATGCGCATATTGGTATTGGAAGGTGTAATGTGTTGTAACATTATAAGTGTTGAAAACCTGGGCAGCACCAGCCCAATTATTTAATTGGTTCTTCAGTGGGTTATACAATTGTGTAATTAGCCACCTGGGTAATAAGCCAACCAGGGTAGCTGGTTACCCGGGTAGAATAAAAAAGAAGCTAACCTACAAGGGCATCGGCCTGGAGAGCTAATGGCAGCCATCCAACACATTGTTGCCTTGCATGGTGGCCGTGGTTGCCCAAAGGCTAGGCCCACTGCAGAAAAAAGAAAACTGGGGATTGATGTCATGACGGGCATGTCTGAGTCAATTATCTTTTGCTCCAATAAATCCTAACCAAAGCAGTATTGCTGAGTGTTAAGTGAATCAGGCCACCCTCGTTTAGCGGGGACAAAACCCGGATTTAAATCTTGATTTAAAATAATATTTGACAACATTAATTTTGTGGTATTATAATAGAAATAAAGGGTATACAGATAAATAGAAGGCCGATTTTGATTGGTACTTCTAGAGTTTAATCATGTAATGGGCCAATCAGAGATAATAGCTGTCAGAGGCAGTAGACCTTAGGGGGTTTAAGGGTAGGGGATCCAAAAGTAAGAACCAGAAGGACCTGAAGGTGGATTTTAACTATACTTGCTGCATAATTTTAAAAACTTGTGATGGTGAGTATACAACAACAAGTGCCACAGTGAATTTGGCCCCAGAATGCATGCTGTTTGGTGTCATTTAAAACCATGGCCTTTCAAAGGCCAACCATCTTACTCACTAAATGTCAGCGTCTACTTATAAATAATATATGACATGCTAGCACAAATTCAATAGCTGCCTACTTAAAAGAGGCTGACGACATCATCTCTACCACCATGGTGGTAAATCAACTGGAATACCAGGGACTGTAATTACAGTTACCCGAGTAGTGTACTTGATCAGAGCAAGGGGGACTGTGACTTAATTTCTGTCACATATATCAACACACTTGGTCGGGGTTGATGTTACATGTTGTGACAAACTACAAACTACATATATAACCTCCACCTCTTACCATTTAACACTTATAACCCTGGTAGATTTCTGTTATGGATAACACATCAGGGCTTTTTGAGAGACTTTCAAAATGCTCACCAAATCACGGATGTAAGATACCGGGGTGTAAAAAATGCAAAGGTTCCAGGGAACTAAACTATGGCTGCAAAGAGCCATTACATCGCGTTGGTTGAGCGGCAGGAGGGGGTGTCTGAGGGGGGATGTTGCCCCCTCCAGGTTGGAGATTTTTGCCAAAACACAGAAGTAATCGGGCACTATTTGGTGCAACCATTTTTACACTTTTGAGCGTATAGAAGTTTTAACCTTTCTGGTTTATGAGGCCACAAAAGTACAAGTATTCAGATTCCAGTAAAAATGCTCAGAGAAATTAGTAGATCTAACGTAACCATTTACAACGCCATGCAACCAATCCATTTAAAAGGAATCTCCTAGACCAGAGCACACATATCCGTTCATTTATAAATAGACGAAGGCCATTGACACTTGTTGATTGAAAGGGTTAAACCAATGTCAATAGCGACTCCTCGACCAATGCAACGGGCTTTTATGATGCCATAAATTCGGGGAAACCCAGAGATAACCCATTGCCATGGTTTGCAGGCGGCTTCCTCCTTAGAGATAGACTGTAATGTAAACAGGCGGCAAACATAAAAAAAAAAACATTTGGATGTAGAACAGTTTCACTTCAACCTCTGTCAAAGATCATTAACGATTAAAACTATTAATAACACCTTAGTATCTACTTATATTATGGTATTGGTCCAATGGCATTTGCACTTTCTAAAAAGTGTTAGGTGTGAAATGATTGTATTCTTGATTTCTAGGTCGCCATCTTTACAGTAAAGGTGCCAGAGAAATTAGAACAAGTCTACAACAAGATGACTAAAAGACTTTAGATACACTGACAACCTTACTGGCACGAACCACATATCGAATTGATGAATACATAGACGCTGATGAGATATCAAACCACTAGAGGGTACTAAGCAAACATGGACCAGACAGAATGATTCCTCAATGAGTATACCTCACAAAAGGAAAAGAAAATGTTGCGAACACTTAAATTTACTCACGGTGGTTCTGTGGCAGATATACCTATTGGCCAGAACACATAATTGAATTGCTAAAATGATACAACATTGCATTGAGCTACAACCACTAGAGGGCAACTATCCACTAGACCAGATACGGACCAACAGAATGATTCCCAATGATTATACCTCCCACAAAAGAGGTTGTCAGAACTTGGCAGATATTACCTATTGGCACAGACACATAATTGAATTGCTGTGAAAGGCTTACAACATTGCGTGTTGAGATATCAACCAAAAGAGGGCACTAGACTTAGAACATGAACAGCAGAATGATTCTTCAATGAGTATAACTTCACCAAAAATAAAATGTCTTCAACATATTTTATTTACTCTCGATTCTTACAGATATTACCTATTGGCAGAGAACACATAATCGATGCTGTGTGAAAATACTGAATGTCAAAATGTGTGAATATCAACCACTAGAGGGGGCTATACCAGAACACGAATGACCAACAGAATGATTCCTCAAAAGCGTTTTTCCTTCACACAATTAAAATACCATCACTGTAGAGATTACATATTGCACAGAAAACTAATTGAACGCCCGAATGCTTAAAGGACACTATCAGTGATTTGCTAAATCAGCAATTCGAAAAATCATCAAAATCAGATTTGTGCATGTGTGCCAACAAGCTGCAAACAAGTATGGGGTGGTATTCGTACATACCCTGCAAATGATAAGACAGAAGCAACCTAATAGGACAGAATCGGAGATTTAGTTATTACTGTCCGAACGGACTCTTACGACAACACGTAATTGAATGAGAATCGTATCTTGGAACACTGCCGTTATCTCCTTTTCTATCAATTCTACAGCTGGAAAGGTAACTTATGCGAATAATTATTACAGGACTTATCTTCACTTTGAAGATAATCCTGCCCACCATTTCAAAATTTTTCAAATCACGTAGTTTCTTTTAAATGAATATAGCATCAACACTAGATGGGCACTAGCCATACAGGGACAAACAGAATGTTCGAGTATACTTCTCAAAATAACGTCGGAAACACTTTCAAATTTATACTCCTGGTTCTGGCGATAGTACATTGGCACAGAAACATAATTGGATCTGAATGCATTAACATTGGATGAGCTATTCCAACCATATAGTGTTATTTCCCAGCCGATCTTCCAACCATGTGACCAAGACGTTCCATTAGAACGGAGAGGAGGCTGCTTACCAAGGAAAATATCGAGAGAATTATTGGACTGCTGACTGAACAAAGGCCACCACAAAAAATTAATTATGTTAACCTACCATTGTACGCTGACCATTATCATCCATGTTCAATAAGACTGCCCCTGATTAATTTACATTACTGATCGCTAAAGTTTACATAGACCCAATTTATTTACAAAAATCTTACCACAAAAGCCCTGCACATAAAAATGGAAGGAAATATTATTATGCCCGGGTTAAAGTTGAAAGAAAGTAAATAAAAAATAAAATGTGCATCTGCAATGATGGTAACTAGCCCCACTCCATTGATTTTAAAAGATTATATAGCTTTGTGATTCCATTCACTTGCCGATTTCCAGGTCACGAGTTTCAGCTTTTCATTTAAAACTAATACGAAAATGGTTTATTCCGGATCTTTTCAAATTGACATTAAAATAGCTGCTTATTAATCAAAAAGTATTCAGAATTGGTCGGATGTAATAGGTTTGCACAGAGCAGCTTATACTACTTAAAGACAGTATACCTGTTCAGATTATAATGACGTGAAGGCTGGACAAAAGTGATATCTTTGGACATCTGGCAATAATACCTGAAGACAGTACATCCTACTTTTGATCATCATCCCTGCCATCCCAGCACCCAAAGACCAGAATAACAGACTAGAAAAATTAATTTATCAATGGGTATACCCTTCCCAAAAGGTCTTACATAATGTTTGTACACTCAGTTTTGGCAGATAATTATCAAATTTGGTCTCGGGGGCCGGGCATGAAGTTCACTGAATATAAATACCTACAATTAGAAGTGAAAGACCGACCCATCTCTGACCTGATTAAGATACTTGGCAAGTTTTCATCAGAGCCATCCAGATACATGCCTTGCAGCATCAATTACACATCAATGTCACTTTCATATAATTTGACAATGACACCCTGGTGAATTTTTTACATCCTCATACCAGGGGGTTCAAAACAGGTTCACTAACTTTGCAAGTCATGTCTTTTATGAGTTTATATCTACACAATTAACAGTGATGGCAGATAGATAATTACTAGCAATATTTCCAATTGAATCTTTCATTCTTCTTTAATGACTTTTGCATGGATATTGATGGGTTGCTGATATTATAAATAGTCCTGTTCATTAGAACCATAGGAATGTGCTATATTTTCTTCTTAAATTAGAGTAACAATAAAGAATAGGCTTTATGTTGTTTGCCTACCTACGATAAAACAAAAAAAACAAATTGGCACTGCCCCTCCAATATGACCGATATTAACTATTAGGAAGCAAAAAAAACAACCAAAAATCCATATCTAATTTATTCTCATTCTGATTTAGTTTTGGTTGTTTTAATCACAAAATATCTTATTTCAATAATTTTTCAAAGGGGCAAAATATTCCTCCCTGTCCAAAATGACCCAACCCGTACTACTGCGTGCACTGCGTAACCTCATACACGCGCGCGTAAACACGTGCGAGACAACGCACATCTAATATCATCTCATATAAGATAGGCAACAACCAATGATTTGTGTGTTTGCTTATAAACCCCCCCACTGATACGAATTACAATAGTTTGCCCTGTTTTTTCAAGTTTTAGAAATTATGAAAATGATCATCAAATATGGGAGGTGATATGTTTGGTGATGTCAACAGAAAGTCAAAGTATGTTTTTTTGTCAGAGTAAAACATCTTTGTCACAGGCTGCCTGAGCAAAACTGCTCAGCAATAAATACTCAAAGGTATTCTACTAATTGTAAATGCACTAATTAAGGAAAAATTAAAAGCAAATTTTCATGAATTGGAAAATATCTACTAGCAAAATAATACATCGCTGGTTTTGGCCTTCTGTTGGTGAATGTAGCCTCATATGACATTTACATTGATATTTGACCTTTGACCTCCTAAAAATTTTGGGTTTCCGTGTAATATCCATAAAGTTTGATTCGCAATTGAACTCAACTTTTCATTGATGTCACTTTTACATTTTCCTCCTAGCTACAACTTGACCTCCCATGAACCTTTGACCTTTGGCCTATTAACTTTGACCTCACACCAATGAGAAGATCCCGTGTTTGCACCTCGACCCAAGTTGAAATCCATCGAAGTACGGTATGCGGATATTACAGGTTAAATGTGAACCCTTTTCACAACTCAACATCAACAACATACAACATCATCAACAAACAACAACATCTCAACAGACAACCACAGGACAAAGAGAAACCCTGTGTAATTGCCCTCAAGGCAGGTGACACAACAAAGAAGCAATCTCAAGTTAAAGCATATACTGTGAAACAGTGGTGTTCGAAGCTATTTTTGCGTCCCGTATTTGCCTCAGTTCACAAGGTTCAAAGTACTTCTTTGGTCATGACCTGTTTTTAGGCAGGTTTCATGTCAAAGGTCATAATACCACAATGAACCAATAAAATGTGAGTCAATAGTCAGTTAATCTTAGCCTGCCTTATGTCCATCAAAGTCTTCAGACTTAAATATTATGTACGCAGCCCACAGCAGTAATGTTTTTCAAGGAGTAATATTTGCCTCCGCAGTCAAGCCCAGTGGTTTAGATGTTGCAGAATTGACACAAACCTGGAACAGTTTATTCTGGAAACTCCTACATTCTGAACAAACTGAATATAATTTGTGATTTCCAGTTGCCTGAATGTATTATGAAAAAATGAGGCTACTAATAACACATAATCAATCAATTAAATTTGGTGAGCGTTTACAGGATCGGAATGGGTACATTCCTTGCTCAGTTCACAATGGTGAAACACAAAACATGCAAATTCTTATTGTAAGGAAGCATTACCACACAGAAAATTAAGGCATCAGAGCCACTGCAAGGCGGAAACCATCACAATATGATAGCTGATTGAGCGTTAACAATTGATTATTGTTTTGCTTACAATCTCGGTGGTATATTGGTCTCAGAATGTGTGAAAAAATAATAAAATGTTTGTGCGTATAGTGAAGCTTTCAAGATGTTCACAAAATCTCCAAATTCATCTATATCCAGTCAACCTACCTCTGATTAAATCTCATGATTTCTGCCACGTGTAAACACACTGTTGCCATTTGTCATACGACAAGTGAACCACGGAGAAGTTGCGTGTTACACTGCCCAAGTTGGACGTGCATGAAGTCCCACTGACGGTAATGGTTTGTCTTGTCGATTGGTGGCTTAGAGCTTGATGGAAGTACTTATATTGGGTGGCGGACTTAGAAGCAACCCCAAGCCCTAGATAAAAGAAATAAGACATGGATACTTGTTTAGAGCCTACTTGGTGAAGGGATTTGTCTTTGGCCAAACCTTTGGTTGTCTTCAACCGATAGGCAAAATTTTGAAAACAAAGGGTTCTTTTTAAGGTAAAAAGGATCTGTCAGCTACCTAACTTTTGACATTTTATATTTAAAGACTGATTTTTTGTTACATGGGTAATATGGCAAACTAAAGAGATTGAAATAAAACAAACAAACCTCTGGTTTAACCCTCGTCTACCTGAGCCATTTTTTTTGTTGTAAAAAAACTCCCAAGGGGAGGGAGGGGTGGTTACCCACCCCCTTGTGATTTTCTTTACTGAAACCCATTCATGTACATTTCATAACAAATGATAGCTTAGAGTTTCTTTTTTTCCATGGTACCAAATAAGTAACAACAGCCCCTTATGACGTCACCATACGTCATATGTTGAGGAAAGTACGAAAATTCTGAATCTATAGGCAGAAAATGGTTTTCGCAATTTTAGGGACCTCAACACACCTTATTATAGCTCTCAAATGCTGTCATTATATAAACCTAGTCATTTTCAATCAAGTAGAGCAAAACCGCAAGAAATCTGCTTTTCTAAACATTTTTGGCGAAAAATGAATTTTTCAATGTGGTGTCTAGGGAAAATGGCGTTTTGGTGACATGGAGAACTTTATGAAGGTCATTGTGAGCGTAATGCTAGGCATGTTGGTTACTCATTTTGGTAATCAATGGAAAGAGAGACCATAGCGACTAGTGGTACCAAAATCAAGGTATGTGATGTTCCTTGTGTTGTGTTAGGCATGTTGGTACTTCTCTTCGAGGGGGGGGTGGTTACCACCCCCCCCCCCCCCCATCCATCACTTGGGATCACCCTGTTCCTTAATACCTATAATACACCACCCCGGTAGATGTTTGTTTTTGTATTAAAAGGAGCGGAACATGTCAATTCCTTCCATTAAATAATTTGGCACCAAAAAAGGGGGTTTTAGCAAGCCTGGGAAAAAACCTGAAGGGGGGTGGTAACCACCCCCCCCCCCCTTCGGTAGACGAGGGTTGATACAAAATTAAATCTTGAATTTTACACCTAATTATTATCACAAAAACACAGTAGATAGTATTTTAAATGCTTATCACAAGCACTAAATCAGAAAAAAATAAAATTCCAGAATTGTTCATAAAGATAAAAAGAATGCTGTTTGATAATTATGACAAAGTAGTTGTGGTAGATAAGAGAGGTTTGATGAAAGCTGACCTATAAGTGTTCTTATAAACAAAAGTGTAATCATCCTTGAATTTCTGGTTTTTAAATTTAATTAAATTTAATTGTTTCTCTATGCTTGAGAGGAACAAGAAAAAATTATTAAAATGAATCTTGATTAAACTTGCTCCTCCTACCTGTTTAGAATTTATATCTTATTTTTGTTTTCTCATCAGTTAAAGCAATATTAGCACATTTTTTTGAAGAGCGCCCCCAATTTTTCAAAAAAAATGAGATTTTTACACGGTTGCATTGGTAACTGTGAATGGTTAAGCTCAAAAATGTCTGTGTGTCACAAACGAAGGAATTTTGTAATTAGAATAATTACTATCGGGGATCCCGATAATAATTCAACGGCTGCTGGAAACGGCCTCCAATGTGAAATAACTGGGAAAATAGCGACCATGTACGTTGTGATCTCTACGCTCATCCATTAGTTATTTTATTGGTTCAGACAAGTCAAGTTAGAGGTTATCTTCTCGAGGTGGCACTATTTCATCATGGACGGACATAAACGTAGCATTTCCAGCTCTGCCGTTAAGTCCAATCTGGGATCCCAATTCTAATTACAAAATCGCTTATTTTATGATAAATACGCATTTCTTAGCATTCTCATTCGCAGGTATAGTTTCCTAGACAATTACCAACATAACTGTGCCAAAATATCAACTTTGAAAATTGGTGGCACTCTTCAAAAAATGTGCCATTATTGCTTTATCACAACATTAAATTTGCTACTTTAATCTGAACGTGTAAAATGCAATCTCAAAATATACCCAAAATAAATTCCCCAGGGTGTGAAGTTTTTCAAAAAGTGGGATGCATTTATTTTAGGTTATTTATAATTTGCTATAATTTAGATGTCTGGGTACATCCTAAACACCATAGTGCTCCATATAAAAATAATATGTTTGAACAAGCACCACAACATCAACAATAGCTACACCCATGATAGTCTACTTCGATTAGATGTTCTAATGAGCCATTTTGGATCAAGTTTCAATGACGTAATCATTCAATCCTTCGCCATTCAATCAACAAGCGTTGTTCTTGAGTTTCTCACTTGGATGAACTGGGGCGGTCGATCAGGGGTCGAGAGTCAATCTAAATAGTCTTGATACGTACTTGTGGAATGCATATGATCAGTAATAAAAAATGTACATAATACAAGCAGTTTATCGGGAAACAAGGATTGATACAGTAAAAAAGGACCCAGATTTGAATCCAACTTAAAAATAAAGTCAGGTCTTGGGAGATTTAAATTGGATCCAATATGTGAAATTCTTAAAGGTCCATGGTCCGATCGCTAATAGCCTCGTCCCCAGGGACCCCAGATTTTAGCGGAAGTGGTCAAAATTTTGGTACTATTTTTCTCATTTACCTTGTGAAATTTTAGGGCTAAATGATGTTTGGTTCAGATGTTATGAGCAAAAATATGCCTCACTTTGGTCGACAATATTATTTTACACAGTACTATATGGGCATTACAAAATCACGTTTTTTCGCTCGATCACTTCAAAAAGGTTGAAAAAAATTAGGCGCGAAACTTTACAGATCGGTTTTGGGGTGAAAGCCCTTATTATCAAGATTGAAAAAAATTATAGACTTAAATCGGGTCATCCCTCTTTAAATTCATAAATAGCATGTAAATCAGTCATTGTATGGAACCGAGGTTAATTATTGTACATCTACATCAATATATTGAACATATTCCATGTTCTTGGATCATTAAAATCAGTTTATATATTAATTTTAACATCAGAATTACAAAAAAAAACAAGACTGCTGCTGCATTTGCATAAGGTATCATGGTTGTAGCAGAGAAATACACAGTTTAATGAATGCTGACCAAACGATACCATTTTTATCGAAGTGTAATCATCCTTGAATTTCTGGTTTATAAATTGGAAACTTGGCAAAATACACCTTGATTACTTTTTTCCCCATGCTGGAGAGGAGCAAAACAATTTTGATTACAATGAAACTTAATTGCAATTACTGTACAATAACAATTTGATTAGAAAGAAACTTAATTGCAATTACAATACAATTTTGATTAGGATGACACTTAATTGCACTCCTTGCTCCTACAGAATCTGTTTAGTAGTTATTGCTTTCAAATCAGATTTTCACACTTCTGTCAAATTTGCTACCTTATCAACATGTCTCACTGGAGTGTGGAAATAGTAAATATTATTGACTGCAATTGTCACTATCATATAATATTGACCGCAATTCAACTGACCCCGCAATTCATCTACTATTGAAGGCATTTGTCACTCTTCTGGACACAATTTTTTTTGACTTGATCTGTCCTTTGACACATTTTTACATTTGTACACTCGGTTCATTTAACAAGACCGGTTCAGTCATCATGGTTTAATGGCAATTAAATACATCCGAATCATTCTGCTGTTAGTTAAATAACTTTTCCTCTTGGGCAAATACCATTAATTCTATCTATCTATCTACGTTATTTACTCTCCCTTACTTTCCACACACCATCTTCAGTGTATCCAACTTCATCACTTTCTACCACCTATAATGAATTAAAACTAAGTTTGAAGATTTTGTGGATTTCCTACTGCAAATCTGTATTCTAAATTAACCAAGCAGCTATAATACCTTTTGACTAACCATACTGAACACAAACTTTTCTTATTTACTTTTGGTTTTTTTCCTGTAAACAATAAAATAACCTGGGTGTGGTATTCTATCTAAACCAGGAGCCAGACTGGCCAGGCCTGACCTGGGAAAAACCCTACCTGACCCACCTTGCACAATCCACATAAGTTAATCTTACATTATAAAAATCTCAAGCACAGTAGGGAACTTGTTGTGTATTACAAAAGCTTTACAAACTTTTTTGAAGGGAAAATCAGTTAGAACAAGATTGATATTCCTGATAATAGCATCCCTGTTTTCATCTTTTGGTCCCTGCAGCATGGAGGGACAGTTTTGCCTGTGCTCGGGAATGTTTCACTGGAACTTGACCCCTCATAATTTTTACTGGACTGGGCTACGCGCTTGACTATCTAGTTGGTAAATAAAAGCCAAAAAATATAAACTGCTTGTCTTCAGCTACATAACCCCGAGATTTGTAACTCAATGTACTTCATTCTATTTCAACTCATCTTGACTACTTTGAGAATCATTCATGAAGATAATTCCTTATTTTAAGGTGGCCCACGAGAGATTTCACATATGAGATGTTCCCCTAAAAAAAAAAATGTAGTACTGAGTTTTGCCCTGATGTAAAGTCTTTCCAATCAAAAATAACCCCATTAAAAAAAAAAAAAAAAAAAAAAAAAAAAAAAAAAAGTGTGAAATTACTAATTTCGTATAGGAGCAATACGAAATTCAGCCTATGTTTTTTTTACATAAATATAGCAAAAATCAGAATTCCTTATTTTTTTCTCCAGAACCTTCTTTCCTCGCTTTTCAGACAATTTCTGAGCCAAATAGCAAGGTGAAATCTATTGATTGTCTAGTCTATATTAAATTACTATTATGACACCAATGTGAGTGCCTCAAAATCTATCGTTGCAAAACTATTAACTTAATTGAGTCACGAAATTCATATTGCCTGGCCCTAAAAATTGCATACTCTGCTTCTACTGAAGATTTCTTGTGAGCTCACGTAACTGCCAGCAACAACAATTTTCCTGTTTTCTTCCCATTGCTCAATATTGGGGGTTACTATCAGAAATAAAACGAACAAGACTTGTTCTTTGCTCGCTTGGCCTTTGACAACCTTTGGTAGTTGTATGGCCCCTCTAATCAATGCAAGGTAGTTGTATTTAACAGACATTTCGCTATTTTGAATTAAAAAACCGCGTCAGAACCTGTGCTGTGCTCTGCACTAAACAATGCCAACCTTGATTACTGTTGCCGCTGCCTGTTCTTCTGGTATAGCGCTAAAGCAAGCAAGACCAAAAATTACAGGCTTATCAAACACAAACAACACTGTTCATTTTCATCTTGATCTGTCTCCTAGGACCACACACTGAACAATTGACTTGCAGCTCTTTAAACTTTGATCCAAAAAATGGGCCGTGGTCAGCATTCGACAACCCCATGTTTTTAATATCTTTAAAACGGCATTGGGGCACCATATACCTCACCCACACTTTCAATAGGGCTTCAATTTCTATCTCACACTCACGTACCCCCCAGCAGTTTATCCAAGAGTTACCTACCCGCGGCATTGCTTGCCTTCCAATCATTCTACTACCATGCCATTTTAAGACGGAATGCTTTAGCACCCACCAACCCACCCTCAATTCAGTCCATGAGCAATAAATTGGAATTCAAAATGCGTCAAAACATCTGGTTTAGAAAACCTGCTCTCAAGACATGAATCTTATGACTTTATACATGTGTAGGCTTTTTTCCCCTTTTTTTTTTTCTTTTTTCTGTGAGGTTTTCATTTTTTTTTTTTATTTGTCCATTCGTCCACAGCCATCTTTAGTTGTTTGGGACCCCCATTGGGAAATAAGCCTTACACAGTATGTTGCCCCCCCCGCCGGGCTCATGGCCATCCCGGCCTTGCAAACTTTGGTGTTGTTTTTTGTGATTAATTGTTTTTTTTGGCCATCTTCAAAGACATTATCGTTAATTGGTGTTAACCTATTTTTGAATTTTATCAATAATATGTTTTTTTCTGTTGATTATCTCTGATTTTTTTGTATAAGAGGTTGACAGAACCAAATAAAATTAATCTAAATTCACTTGTGATTTCCCTTTTTCAGTAGGAGCCAATTTAAGGTTACACCATGGGGTCAAACTTTAAATGAAATCTCAATCATGTTTGAAATGTATGTCTAATTGTCCATCTAGTCATAAGGATTCAAAAATGTAATAGTTTTGTACATCTATTACCATGGTTTTGGAGTTATAAGTAAAAATTGGCTAAAATGGTAAAGGTCCATTCTCCGAATTTTCGGGGGTACAATCAGAAATGCTCCAATTTGGTAAAAATGAAAGACGATTTTTCATCTAACTTAAAGGTGGCCTGGCAATATTTTTTTCAGAAAATAGAAATTTCTTCATTGCTAGCAATGATAGTCAGGCCCATTGGAAGAAGAGAAATATAATATTTACCCATAAAATAACATACCCAAAAACAGATAGGGACGTTATGAGAGGCTAAGATATCCAGGTAATTTGTAGCTCGTACCCATTAAGCTAACAGCCAGATTGGCATGGAGTGCTAGATATCATCTATAGTTTGGGGTCTGAAAGGTTTCCATCGCTTTCCCAGCGGATAGCATCAGAATGGTATATTTACAAATACAATGTTTGTTTAAATATGCAATGACAGCTATGACAAAATTCCCCCTTCTGTTAAAGTGCCAGGGGGATAAAAATTAACAGAAGAGCTAAAATCCTTATCAAATGAATCAAATCTTAATTAAAAATATTAAAGGGCCATGGTCTATTCACTATTAGTTCTAGTCCCCAGAACAACCCAGATTTCTGGAAGTGGGTCAAATTTCGTGGTACCTGAAGGCGGCTACTATTTTTCTCTTTTGGTTTTGGTTGTTATTTGTGAAATGTGCCCATTTGGTCAATCAATATTAATTTTACAAAGTACTCTATGGGTATTTACCAAAAATCAAAAAAATCACGTTTTTTACCTCTCATACAAAACAGTTGAACATTGGTGCAAACTTTACAGATGGGTATTCGGGAGGAAGGCCATTCTATCAAGATGATATACTTAAATCGGGTCATCTCCTTAAAAAGCTGAACATGTGTACTTATAAATGCAAATCACTTAAAAAATATATGTACAATGTAACTTATGATTTGAATCCCATAAAAACATTTAAAAATGCTAAGATAATTTCACCATGTGTTTCATGAGTAGCAAAACAAAATCCTTTTCATTATTATTTGTTAAAAATGATTTGATTAAAAGCTAATAATTAATATTCTTGCAGAATTATGTTTTAAACTTTTTGGTTTCAATCTTTTGTTTTACAGATACTTTTAAAGAAGTCTTCAATCAAACCAAGCCACTTTGAAGAACAATATACCACAATACCAGAACTATTTGCAGTATACAGCAGATTGACCATATCTGAATGAGCCTTCAGGGACTAGCCATTTTTAAGGAATCTTATATCACAAAGTACCAGACCCATTTACAGCTACAGACAAGACACTTTGAAGAACATTATATAACAAATACCAGATCAACTTACAGCAGACAAGCTATTGTGAAGGAACCTTATTTCACCAGAACCATTCAGAATGGGCAAACTATTTCACAGAAACTTTATATCAAACCCACTTACAGCAGATATGCTATTTTGAAAGAAAGGACAACAATCCAATGCTAACTAGTACTAGAATTCTATTTTATCAAATTGAAGTTGTGTTTAACAGTTGTCTAAACCAAGTATCTATTGTAGTCATAATTGAACACAGAATGAATGTACCATGGTTTTGTAAAGAATATGAGTATTATTAAAAGGCTTATGGATTCCTGAGATGAATATACCAACCAAATATTCATCTCAGGTGGATTCAGTCAAATAATACTAAGACATAGTTTAAGTTTAAGTTAAATGTTGATAAACTTAAAGGCTGATTCAGAGATTTCCAGAGGAGGGCGCCCTCAATTTTCAAACAAATCATGTTTTTTGCATGTACATAATGCCTGTCCGTATACTAATCACTGTGTGAAATAGCTAAGCTCAAATCAAAGTCCTTCATATTGAAAATCACAACTTTGTTATAAAATTCCGGATCCTATGGCACTGTTATACTACAAATAAATGATTACTGCATCAAAACGAAAAATCCAATTCATCTCAAACTTTGGAATTGAGTATTTTAGGTGACTATCTTTAGTTCTAGTTGACTATTTTTTAATTAATACACAAAAAAGTTATATTTCAAAATCTCTGAGTCAGACTTTAAAGATTAGGTATGTAATGGAAGGCCCAAGGACATTAATCTTGTGTCATCTGTTCACAATCTTCTTCAATATAAACAACACTGGAGTGGTTGCAGACACCTTGCCATATACATGCATTGACAACATTGACAATTACATAACTATCACAACTGAACCCAAAATCATTACATCTAGAGTTCCTCAAGATGGACACACCACAGATAGGCCAATCACCACAGCAAAGCAAAACATTACAGACAATCCAGAGATATCGCAGTCATGGTCATGGGAAATATCGTCATCGTCAGTTGAGGAGACTAACTTTGAAATAACACCTATAAACTGTATGGTGGATCTGTCTTTAAAAGAAGGGAATGTCTCATCAATAGAAGTCTTGTATTTAGGTGAGATCAATGTATTTTCATATTTGTTTATTGAAAGAATTGATGAGTCAGCTAATCAGTGTCTTGAAAAATATGCTTTGTTTTCTGCAAATTCAAAACGCTGTATTACCTACATTAAAGCTAAGGCATACAGATTGCACTTAAAGAATGTCCATATGGATTTGGAAGTCAGAGAAGTTAATCATTCATCCATAGATTGTCATGAATGGTATGATTCTGAATCCATGTTCTCTGAGGATACTCTAACACCAATATGCAATGTTACCGAGTATGACGCAGTTGTTGAAGATTATGAATATGACTGGCGGTTCCACTCATATAACGTGAGTTGTCCTGCAGAGTGTAACTGTACTCTTGGGTATAAAACATGGACATCTCTGTGTCAAAATTCAAAAGAATCTGCAACTCTAATTGTGTATGACCCTAGCACTGAATTGTTATCATTAGTTTTACTGCCATGAATGATATTACAGTTGGTGCCTTTAAAGGTCTTCAGAACTTAAAATACTTGTATCTTCATAACAATCTACTAATCTCTTTGCCTGTGGAGGTTTTTAATGGTTTGAATAAATTGGACGAACTTCACCTTAACAAAAATCAGTTGGGAGCTTTGCCTGAGAGCATTTTTGATGATCTGTCTCGGTTGACTTTGCTAATTCTTACAAATAATCACCTACAATCACTACCACAGGGAATATTTCATGGTCTGGCTCAGTTAGAAGTGCTTTATCTTGATTACAATCTTTTGACATCATGGCTCAAAGAAACATTGGATGGTCTGACTGAATTGACAAACCTATACCTTAATAAGAATCAGTTGACATTACTGCCCGAGGCTGCATTTGATGGTTTAAATCAGTTGGTAATTTTAGACCTCGCTCACAACCAACTGACATCATTGCTTAATGGAACATTTGATGGCCTGGCTCAGTTGAGAAGGCTTTCCCTTAATTTCAATCTGTTGACATCATTGTCAGAGGAAGCACTTAGTGGTTTGACTGGGTTAACGATGCTATCCATTGAATATAATCAGCTGATAACACTGCCAATGGGATTATTTAGTGGTCCAGCTAATATGACCGTCCTTTACCTTGGTCACAATCAACTGACAACATGGTCTAAAGGAGCCTTTAATGGTCTGAATTTGTTGACTGGCCTATACCTTGAACACAATCAGATCACAACATTACCTGTAAGGGCATTTGATGGTGCACCTTGGCTGAGATGGTTATCCCTTGCCTCTAATCAGATACTATCATTGCCTGTGGGAGTGTTTAATGGTTCGACTCAGTTGCGGGTGTTATATCTTAGTGAAAACAAGATAATGGCATTGGATAAGGGAGTGTTTAATGATCTGGTTCAATTAACAAGGCTGACGCTACAAAACAATCAGTTGAAATTGTTGTCTGAGGGAACATTTGATGGTTTGACTAAAGTCACACGGCTAAACTTGGATCACAATCAGCTTACAACCTTGCCCAAAGGAGCTTTTAAAGATTTGACTAGATGGTTTTCAATAAATTTGCAATATAACCAATTGCAGTCATTGCCTCATGGAATATTTGAAGGTTTAGCAAGGTCATTATATTTGTACCTTAGTCACAATATGTTGTCATCATTACCACAGGGAGCTTTTGATGATATGGCTCAACTGCAGATTCTTTTCCTTGACTATAATTTACTGTCATCATTGCCTGAGGGGATTTTTAATGGTCTGACTAGTGTGACAAACTTAAACCTTCATTATAATCAGCTGACAACTTTACCTAAAGAATCATTTAACGGTGTGGTTGAGTTGCAAGAACTGTTCCTTAATGAGAACAACCTTACGTACTTGCCAAAAAATT
Organism: Ophioderma brevispina; assembly: GCA_023653785.1. Classification (NCBI taxonomy): domain Eukaryota; kingdom Metazoa; phylum Echinodermata; class Ophiuroidea; order Amphilepidida; family Ophiodermatidae; genus Ophioderma; species Ophioderma brevispina. The sequence goes on from JAMKCH010023630.1 coordinate 188,541, forward strand.
CATTTGCTAATCTGACTAGGTTAGTTCATCTTTATCTCCAAAATAACCAATTGGTTAACTTACCAAACCGTGCATTTCCGAACATGTACTTGCTGTTCGAGTTGGATCTACGCAACAATTCTTTGTCGACATTGCCTGATGACATATTTGATTCTATGGCTCTGCTTGAGAATCTTTATCTAAATTCTAATCACCTGTTGGATTTACCAGATGGCATATTTGACAGTGTGACTGCTTTGAGATTATTGGATATGAGCAACAACAAACTGGATGAAATACCTATAAATGCTCTCCACTCATTAGTAGCTTTGAACTTTTTAAACATATCAAACAACAACCTATCTGCTTTGCCACAATTTAAATCCCTTGTGGCATTACAAATACTTGATTTAAGCTTTAATAAACTGTCAACAATGGAGCCAAATACATTCAATGCTAATGCAGATATAATTTTCCTTTCTTTAGATAACAATATCATAAATGAGCTTTCAAAAGATTTCTTCAATGGTTTACTAAATTTACAAATTCTCTACTTAAGTAATAACAGGTTAACAAATATTAAGGCAGGTACATTCAACATCCTAGGTAATTTGTCTTCACTTTCAATTGCAAACAACCATATATCAAGTATCGAATCTGATTCATTTTCCGGTTTGTCAAATCTGAACCTCCTTGAGTCTCAGTATAACAAAATAATTAACTTGCCTAAAGGTATGTTTGAAGACCAAAAAAAGTTGCAGTTTGTGAATTTTTCACATAATTCAATCAACAAAATTGAGGAAGAATTATTTACTACAACCAATGTAGAAACACTAGATTTAAGACTGAATACTCTATATTATGTTACAAAAGCATCTTTTGTTGGATTAGATAATGCTTCATTACTGGTAGACCACAGTGCAACTTGCTGCTTCACTGACAATACACAATGCATTTCCACACACCCTCGGCCAGTGTATCTCACTTGCAAAAAGATGTTAGATGACATACCACTTCAGCTATCCATGTGGACTCTTGGGATTTTTACTGTTTTTCTTAATGGTTGGGTGTTTTGCTTTCACTGTTATGGCAAACATTCTAAAACTGCTCAAACTCTCTTAATTTCACACCTGTCTCTGTCAGACTTTATAATGGGTGTCAATATGATTTTGTTAGCAGCTGCAGATTCATACTTTGGCGACTTTTTCCCGTCTTACTCCGACCAGTGGAGGAAAGGTCCTGTTTGTAAGTTAGCCAGTGTACTGTCCATACTGTCCAATGAAGTATCTGTGTTTTTCATCACATTGATTAGTTATGATCGATTTCATGCCGTGAAGTACCCATTTGACAGAAAGCCTAGAAAGGTTTGCATATTGAGTATCATTTGGTCAATTGGACTTGCGATTAGCGTGATTCCAGTAGTTCTGTCGGGAATGTTTTCTGATGTCTATGAGGTATCTGAAGTTTGTGTTGGTATCCCAATGGTTAGAAGGCCTATCAGTTTAACAAACAATAGTGTGGTTGAATTACAGGTAACTGTTCCAGATGTTGACTATGAGCTCCACACTATAGTGGATTCTGATGCCATAGTCAAATCATATGTGATCACTAACATACAGAAATCAATATTTTCTGTTTACACAACTTCAGAAATCATCGGCAACCAGTTAGCCACATACTTTTCAATGATAGTTTTCATTGGTATCAACTTGTCTAGCTTTGTTCTGGTGCTTTTTTTACTACAAATTTTTCACCAGCATTAGATCAACAGCCAAAAGAGCTGGACGACAAGAAACGAAAAACAGGAAATCCGCAGAGCCTAGCAAATGTCTGCCATTTGTATTGACCGACTTCCTTACGTGGGGTGCCACGTCTGTTGTATGCATTCTTGCACAGAGGAGGAGTGTTTTGTTACTCCAGTTGGTAGAATGCTTGGACTGTTGCATCATTTTTAGCATCAATTCCGCTATTAATCCGTTCTTTATTCATTAATAACTCTCATTGAGAAACCGGAACAAATAAAGAACGTTTCCGGAAGGGAATAAACAAATTTGCATACTAATGTCCAATGCACAAATATCTCTAACTTGAAAGTGTGTAGCTGAGGTTGTAACATTTTCTCCAGTTCAGATGTAGTAATTTGTATTATTAGGCATGTAACTTTATAACCTGGACACATGCGGAGACATGTACATATAGTAACAGGTTATACAGTAACATGTAGAAAAGGGCATAGCTTATGTCGGATTCTGAATTTAGTAAATGCACTGTAAAATTAACTTAAGTGTAGCTCACATTATGGTTTTGCCTGCCCATACAAATGTAATTTTTTATTCACCAAGGTTCATACTATGTTTTGAAAAACATTGGCGGTCACTACTTGGACGCAAATTTCTTTCCCTGAATTTTGCGAAAATTGCATCCGGTCACCACGATTATGTGTGTATAATTACCAATAGTCAACGTTTTTACTTTTGGCACATATCAATTCCCACACCTAGACTGGTCAATACAAAAAGCTAATTACCCTAATGACCCTTCACTCCAAAGTACTCTGAAGTCGCCATATTGATACCCTTGGGAGAGTAAGAGAGGGGTATGAACTAAAAAGATGCAATTAGGCAAATGTCAGTTAAACCGTTGCCACTATTTTAATTTGTTATTTTATCATTCATTGATTTGATTAGACCTGTACATTAATTAGTAAAAGAAAATTTTATAAATTATACATAGTAGCTTGATGTGACATACCAACTGTGGTGGCCTTTAGTTTTATTTAAAGTTTTTTTTTTTGCACTGGCATCTTTTTGATGCTCTTTTTCCCTTGTGTGGGAAATGTAGCCCTCTACACTTTCGTTAAAAGCCCTGTGTAACGTAAAATAATTACACGGCCTAATCACTGGTAATAATTGGCTAAAACACTGTTTTTCTCCTTTACCAAGGCTGGTGCATCACCTCGCAGCCTGTCTCAAAAAAAGTTGTACAAATCAGAAAAAAATTTTTTACAATACGAAATGTCAAAATAGTCATTCTTACTTGACATACTGTTAAAGAAACGACCAGGCTTTTCAATGGTGTTTATTTCACCTCATTGCTTTTGTCAAATCCAGAGATATATCAATTTAGTGCGATATACCAAAATCGATCTTGTGCCACTTTAAGCAATGGCACAGTTGTTTCCCCACTATGCCTGCTGTCTTGAGACGTCATAACAATTGCAACTTGACAAAAAGAAACAAAACACATATTAAGTAAACAAAGGATGTCTAGTTTTAGCAACACAAGTTTTAATAGTCAACATAATCAGTTCAATTATAAATACTAATAATCTTCTTTTCATGAATACTAAACAATACAATATTTATGCACTCAAGAAATGGAGCTTTAATTTATTACAAGATTGGTTATCTGTTCAATTATCCAGAAGGAATGTAATTGCCACCAAATCAACACCTCCGAATCCAAGAAATGGTTTAAAAAATATTGCACTTCTTTGTTTACTAATTGTTTGTGAAGTCATAAAAATTGAATTTGCGGCAAGAAATCGAAATAGACTCTGCTGTGAGTGTGAGACGTTAGCCCAAACGTCTTCAAAAATTCATTTGAAAGTACCTAAACGGATAACTTGAGTGGATTGAGATGTCGAGGGTCTTTTCATTAACACCAAGGACCACAGTGAACAACATGACATGAGTACGAAAATATAGTTGAGAAAGAATCCAGCACCATCTACAAATTCTGACTCTAGTACTCCACAGAGCTGCAGGCAGAAGATGGCGACAAAACACCACAATCCTTAGAAAAAAACGTCCCAACACTCCCAACAACACCGGGAACCAGGTGTGTTAAAAAGTGTGAAATCTCAACTGGCAACACCTGTGTCTCCGACATAAATCAAGGATAGAGTCCATTGCAAAATATCAGGGAGCTTTCTATCATCGCCCACACTGTTTGACCAAATCGTTTCAGCAATCTGCCAAAATGATGGGCTGGTTTCCAGTGATATCAAAATACATCACACACCAAATCACAAGACAGTGTTACTAAAGTAATCTACGAGTGCTGTATGTCCCACGACAACAAGGACCTAGTCGATCAAGTAGAAAGGCTATCAGACAAAAGTAAAGAGCTACAAAGTGATTATCACCTACTTGAAGCCCGATATGATGACCGACAATAATCAAGGAGAACTGTTACTGCCAGGAATCAACGAGAGTGAGGATTGGAAATTACCGACAATCTGGCAATGGACAAAATTCAGTCAATCACAGACAAACTTACTTTTAAGCGACCTCGATCGTTCCCATCCGACTGGAAGGAAGAAAAAAAAGCCATTACGCAGTCTCCACCGGTTCAAAGAACGTCAAACCCCGGCTATCATCATAAAATTCACCACTTACAGAGCACGGCTGAGGTATTCCGCCAGCCTTCCAAGGGACTGGCCCTCAATCAACGAAAGCAACTCCGAGACGCATGAAATTATCCGCGATGCATTCAATCAACAGGACTCAGTGCAAGTCCGCATGGTATTGACGGTTGGTAGTAGATTAATAGAATTAATTGCTTAATCATGAAAAGCAAGACGAGTCACTGTAAATTCAAGAAATGATTTGGAGCAAATTAGGATAATAGTCTCGTGCCTCCATTTTGCACGTCGTATTTAAAAACGCCGGTGTGTATGTGTCATTATTTTTATTAAACATTGTCCTTTAATGAGTTAATTTCATTGGTAGAAGACATGATTTGATTCCTATTATTCAGCGAAGTATTTATTGCTGTGTTTAGTTATAACTTTTCACTATCATTCTCATTTTGGTACTCAATACTGTGCCAATATATATGTATACTGTATGTAAGTATATATATAAATTGTATATCACTATATTCATACGCTGGGCGAACTTTTCTTCAGAAAATTGAGAGTTTGACGTTAGGCGAAATTTGTGTAGCCTTAAGACGTTTTATCCTTTGTTTGCGCTTTATTCAGTCAAAAGACAAGCAATGATATATTTATGCAAATGAGAGATCCTCTCAGTAGCTAACAAAATTGAATATTAATTAATTAGCAAAATAAGAACGGCTCATTATAGGGACTAATGAATAGTAATATTTCGCCCTAGGGTTCAATCTAGTAAAATATATACTATATAATATTATTTATTATATATATATGTATATATATATATATGTGTGTGTTTATGGATTATATACTGTATGGTGTAGGTGTATAGGGGTATATAGGGACATAAATGTATTTTGTTGATGTATATGCATATGCTGTTTTAGTGTATGACTTGTTATATTTCTCCATTTCTGGTTTGTTTGCATTGTGCCGTTATCCGTTGTTAGGTTTCCCCTTAATATGAAATGAAAGTCGTGACACTATTCGGCTTTCTTTTTATGTATTATGGTTTTATTGCTTTAATGTTATTTTAATTGCTTTGATAGGCCATTGTATCAACTCAGTGCAGTGATTCACAACCTTGTCGCAGGCTTTTACGCAGTTTCAAGATTAGCCGTCTTTGTGCTGCGCGGTTGTATAACGCCTTCGTTTTAAGCCGATGCGCGTTGTGTGTACTGGTGGCGACCGCAAATTCGAGCTGACGTCACTGCACGGAGAAGGAAAATGAGGTATAGTTGTCTTAATTGTGCAAATGTCGGAATGCGTCTACTGGTCTGCTGTTGTACTCGTGCAGGCTGTATGTTACCCCAACCTTCATGCTCGATCGTGCCGTACGGCTGTATATCACATGGCCCTTGCTTTTTTCACTAGTACCCAAAATGCATTTAGTCACTGCAATAACCACCATCCCCTGTGTTATTTCTGCAGTATCATATGATTTTTTTTTTATCATCATATTCCATACTCATAAGCATATTTTTATTTTGCCTGCATGAACACACAATCCAACATTTAACAAGACAGTTCGAAGCAGCTTCTCACTGAACTAAATAAAACCAATCGCGACTGTATATATTGTCGGTGACCTTAATATCAATCTTCTCAATGTATTCCACTCATCCCAAACATTTAATGATTTCTTAACACAGTCACTTTGGCAAATCGTATATATCCCCAAAAATTAAACAGACCTACAAAGAATTACCGCACTATAACACAGCCAGGCTCATTGCAACATAATCACCAACTCCACTGACACGACTCCACACCAGGGATATTGGACAGGACACTAACAGATCATTCCAATATTCCGCATCTACAGTCTCTTAAGCATTAAGCAGGCCAAAAACAACATCACTAAACGGACTACAGAGATCACAACATTAGCAATTTAACCGTAGACTCAACACTGAATCATGGGAACATATATCACAGAAAATGACCCTAAACATAGCGTACAACTTATCACAAACTTATACCAAAACACTCCAACGAATTCATTCCCATTACAAAAGAAGATCCTAAAAAATCGTAACCACAGGCAGCCCTGGATGACAACAGCCAGTTCCAAGGCAAGCAAACACAAGCACGGGCCCTCTACAAAAAAAATACTGAAAGGAAAAAAAAAACTACCCGGGAACCAAAACAACAATTACAAACAAGACAAAAACCAGTAACTCCACCTTTAGTCGTATGGCCAAGCAAGAAAAACAAAACCAGAAACCAAATTCAGAAACTAAACCTGATCTGACCAAAACCTGGACATTCTTCAACAACATTCTAGGCAGGAGGTATCACCTAAACAAATCCTGACATTCACTCATAATAATACGCAGATAACTGACCGCTTGACATAGCTTACACCCATTCAACGATCACGTCACTACCTAGGGCACAAACTTGGCTAACAAAAAAAATTTCCACTCCACTAACACTTTTAATAAACACCTCCAAAAAATACATTAACCTCAATTTCCTGAATCCAGTCACAGTAGATGAAATGCACAAATTAGTTTACATCTACTACAACCTGGTAAAGTGAAGGACCGACAAGTTAGTCCTGGAATGCTAACAATCTATGATAACAGATTTCGCTCTGATTGACAGATTAACCAATCCACTTTCACGAGAAATTTCCCAGATCACCTCAAATCAGCCAAAGTATCTCCTAGTATAAAAAACAAAGATGCACACATAACATTGCAAAATTAAAGGCCCATTTTCTGTTCTTCCATCTTTTTCAAAACTCTGAAAAACTCATGTTACACAAGTTGTCTACATTCTTCAAACAAGCACAATTTTTCTGATGAACAATTAGGTTTTAGGCCAAGACGGTCAACTTCAGGGCACTCCTTGAACTATACAACCAACCTCAACCTTGCACTAACAAAATAAAACTCAACACCAACATGGGGGTATTCATGGATCTCTCCAAGGCTTTAGGACACCATTGACAACAACATTCTTCTTTCACAAGCTTGATCATTACGGTGGTCAGTGGAGTAGCCTTGAGTGGGTAAGGAGTTACATAACTAACGCTCACAATCAGTCTATGTACATCCTTGCATTAATCCATCAAACTTCACAGTTGGCGTCCCGCAAGGCTCAATCCTTGGCCCTACTTTCATCATTTACATGAATGACATCACCAAATCTCTAATCACTAAAACTAAATTATTGCATATGACACAACATTTTTCTCTCAAACACTAACATTAATGCGCTTGTTTAAAAGCAAGATCCCGAAACTCGCAAAAAATCAATGACTGGTTTCGGTAACAAACGTTCTCAATGTTCAATAAACTAAAATACATGCTTTTCTCTACACACAACAACAATCACAAAACAAAACATACCATGATAACCAGACAATCTCCCAGGTACACTAAACCAAATTTCTTGCATCACAATCGACGATAAACTAACATGGAATGAAACATAATCTGTCCACTACCAAAGCGTCTCACGGCAATTGGTCAATCACAGAGTATAAACACCACCTTCCAGACTACACTTAAAATCCACTATACCACACCTACGTTCTCCCATACCTTAGGTACTGTAACATCATTTGGGCCTCCAACTTATTCAGACTCAGCAGACCTAAACTAACATCACCACAGAAATGGGCCATAGCACTATCACCAAATTCACCCCCTAGACAAATAACACTTTGCCATTATTTTCACTTCACTGGAAACCATTAAACTAGAGTCACCTAATCAACTTTTCAAACAGCGCTCTTCATGTTTGGACTAACAACGGATCGTTCATCCGAAACTTCAGCCATTACTTACCCACAAACAGACAACATCCACAGCTATTAACACCAGAAAAAAGCTGACCAAATTATCTTCCCCTCCCAAAATCTTCCTATGAAAAGCACTTTATCGTATCACGGCACAAAACTTTGGCATGATCTTCCAAGATCCATCGCAACAATTACAAACAAAAATACTTAAGCGCTTCAAACTGAAAAAACTTTTCATCAACCAGTACAATTCTTAATACTTATCCTCAAGTCCTTTTTCTCTCCTCACTTTATTCTTCATCTCAGTTCTATCTCCTTACTCGACTTTTTCTTAAATTTCTCTCCTTCGCTGCTTCCTCACTATATGCAATAGTATTCCATACCTCAGCAAGGAATGTTGACAAGGTCTTGTCCTTGTCCCATTCCCGTATCCTGTATTCCGGTTAAGTGTTTGTTTAGCATTAGATATATTGTTTGTTTTTGTTTGTTATATATAGTTTACCTATGTAATATTTTAGATCATCCCGTACTTGTGTCTTTATCTGTATTATCGAGTATATTTTACTCTTATGGTTTACAGGGCCAGCAATAACTATAAGCCCGTTCGGGTGCCATTACTGGTCCTAGCAGATATATCCTCATCTGTTCATCGCTTATAGCCCGTTTACAAGTGAACTTTGATATTTTATAATATTTACTGTATTATTATTTTGTCATGTACGATAGGTTATGCTGAATAAATAAATGATTGAAAAAATTGAAAAAGTATTAAAGTGGGTGGTGGGAATTGCGCTTTCATAGATACTCTCTCCTCCAGATTGTTGTACGCTCATGGTTCTCGTCTAATACACAAAAGTATGTCGATGTCATTCACTTTATTTAAACCAGAACTTACTGATGTCATAACTTCCAACATTACGTAAGTTTCATATCTTTTAGAGTTTCGTATGAAGTTCACCCCTTTTTAACGACTTTCTTACGTTCAAGTTGTGAATAAACGTCATGTTTAACTAATTCGGTCACCGTTTTCATATAACCAGAAAGTGCGGGGCACAAACTCGATTTTTGTGTTCCGGAGTACACTAGAGTATATTCTCGATTGAAAAACCAACAATGAGATGCAACAAAAAATCGTGGAAAGCATGGTCCTTTTCTCTTTAATGTGATTGTACACAACAAACTTCTATGTTGGATATCATATTGAAAAAAAAATTGGTTTTTGATCTACCATATGTTTCTTTTTTGACAGGATGTATTATCAGCACTTAGATTGTATATTATCAGGACAACAAGTACCGCAATATTTACTTGGATCAAACAAGGCCAAGCGAGATAAAGTGCATTATCCAAGTGCACAACAATGGGACAACTGGGGAGCACGTTGAAACTCACAAACTTCAACAGTTGGTAATGAGTATGAGGGTCTCATGCACTTTATCCACTGCACTGCAAGCGGACCAATTCATAACTAAAATTCTTAAAGCCAAAGGTCTTATTGAATAATCTCTGAATTAAATCTGATATTTGGTAGACATTGGTTCAAATGATTTGTTTAACTTTATAGCCATAACCTTACAAGAAGCTCATTGGATTGACTACACTAACAACAACAAAAAAACAACCATGACAAAACTCTGGCTCATATGGACTAGAGTGTTATCATCATGGATTAGAACGGAAATTGGTGACCTAGTGCCAAATTCCAAATTTAGGGGAATATGAAATGTCAAAAAAAAAATGGTCATTGAATTGACATTATGAGAAGAAAGAAAACAATGGTTGGTGCCAGTGTTGTTACCCACGGTTTTACAACTCTTGGGGTCATTGTTGCAAAACTCCCATTTGATATGGAAACATGCCACGTTTCATACAGCCTCATGTATTGTGGTTCTGTTGTGATTCAGTACTTATATGAATTTCTCTGTGACACTTTGGCAGTAAAAAGTTCCAGAAAACCAGTGGAAAAAGGGTTAATGACAGTCAGTCAATCAAAATATAAATAAATCATGGTGAGCATCCTGCCATCGACCTACCAAAGCTAGAACAAATGGAGCCAAGACCTCTTTCAATTCACAGCAACTCACCAACAAATCAATAAATTACACGCAATTATGCCACCAAACCAAAAACGAGGTGTTCCCATGACCTCTATAGGACTCTGTCCTTGTCGGTATTTTCATGCATAAAAATCATAAATGAACCCTTACGTGAGTTGATCTTCAGCTCCAACTGGTTTTGGAATAAGAAAACATTTAAAAAAAAACAATCAAAATTTGTGGTCAATATTTCGCGTTAGTGTGAACCAATGGACACCATCTAAATGGATTTCTTGGTGCCACAACTGCTACATGGGCAAAATTGTATGTTATAGCTGTCCTTATTGCCCAAACTCCCAAGATATGTGTTAAACTAGTTTTATAAAAAAAATCATGTTGCCTGACAATGAAGTTTTGTCAAACAATGCACAGGAAGTAGCTAGTGTATACAATTAAAATATGTTGTGCAAACTGTATTGATAAATATTGATATTATGTTTGGGCGAGGATTAGCCTACGGGCTACCCGCTCTATTCGCTTGGGTTTTGACCTACCTACTTTTCAACTAGCAGTGTTGTAGAAAATATTCGTGCGGTTATATCCTCTAAAATCTACAGTTGATGTTTATGAAATGTAAATGTTGTTCTTGCACTTTTACGTCATTATGGATCTGTACTCAATACGATAGGCCTAGCGAAAACGTGAACGTACATTTACAAAAGATATTAATGTTCAAAAGAGTAGAAATACCAGCGAAACACACTCATATCAGGCTTACAGTCATGAGCTGGTGGGAATAAAAACACGACGGGGGGGGTGGTAACACTAAATAAAAACATGAATATCGAGGGCGTAACAGGCAACGGGGAGTGCGCCAAGAAAATCCCAATTTTAGACGTTACCATTGGTTTTTAACACGTAAAAACGAAAAATTGACGAAAAATATGAAATTAGTATTATGTTGTCCAAGGAATATTTTTTATTTGTAAGTTTACAGTGATTTGTGGTTAACAGCGTCTTCGACGTATGAGTGCTTTGAATACGGATGCTTAAGGGGGATTGGCCCGATATAAGGACATGAAGTTTTCATCTTGATAGATCGGCCTTCATCCCAAACCCCATCTGTAAAGTTTCGCACCAATATTCAATCCATTGGCTGTGCGGCTAAAAACGTGATTTGTAAGCCCATAGATTTGTGTACAATTCTATGTCGACCAAAAAAATGGGGCACATTTTTCGCTCATATCCAAACCCAGATTATCCTTTTTGCCCTAATATTCAAGGGTAAATGAGGAAAATAGTTTAGCGGTTTATGCTACCAAAATGTTGACTACTTCCGCTAAAATCTGGGGCGTCTGGAAGAGGAGAATTAGCGATCGGGCGGCCATGGACCTTTAAACGGTTGGCACCACATGCAGCAAGCGTGGGGATATTATAAGTGGCGATATCAACAATAAATCCAAATCCCTTCAAAAAGGAAAAGGGGAATCAGAGGACCTATCCATGTCATTGGTTATGTGAAGGTATAGTTAGACGATTGCTTTAATTTTGTAATACTTGAGCCAACGGTTCAGATTGATCTAAAAAAAAATCGATTTTTTAGTTAATCAGTGGTTATATGCTGTGGATACGAAAGTCCATTTAAAGGAGGAGGAGATTTTTTAGGATACGAATCTACTAAAATTCACTGGATCAGTTGTCGACCACCACTCCTAGCTGAGACCCATTCGCCGGTTTATTGACAAAAAAGGTTGCAACAGACCCCCGCAAACCTTGTTTTGAACTGGCTTGCTATGTAATGGTTCCCTATAGAAAACATGCTTTGACTTTCTTCGGCCGACAGACAGAAACTACTAAATCATCATTCTTATTACATAAAGAGGGCGTATTGGCTTATTCACTTAGGTGATATCTAATACATTGGTAAGCATTTCAAATTGGGCGCTTCTTTCTGGAAAATCTCTCACTGTTCTTTAAGACGTTTTCATTTTATGTTATGAATAAAAACGTTTTCAAAAATTTCACTATCCACCCAGGTGGCTTGCGTTAATTGGCTTTTATGTAAGGGAGGCTTTAGCGTGGAGAAACGTGAATGCGTCGGGTTTTGATTGGATTAAGCCACCCTGTTTAATGAGGTTCTAATTTTTGCTGATATGCGCCAAGTACTGTTGATTGATCATGACTGAAAATAGGAACTCATCTACTATGATATTTTAGACATGGTTTAAAAAGTGGCAGACTTATTAAATTAAATGAGGCAGTGGCAGTTAGTTTTAATGGTTTCCAAATGATCTGCAGTCAAGTATGTAACTATGTGGTCACCCAGATTTCTTGTTACTTGGGTTTCTTGCAAATTGAAAGCAACCCTTTGGTCCTGTGTGTGGAACATTTGACCTTCCGGACTTCTTCTTTGTCAGGTACGGTTCCTGTTTTTTTTGGCCTTATCACTGGCACTTGTATGCAAATGATCTCCTACAGATGACTTTTGATTTTTTGGGCTCACTGAAACCCTGATAATAATTACCTCAGGGTGTTGTTTTTTATGTATGCCCAATCCAAAACGCATAGTCGGACACAGAATCTAATTTTATGGTACTAGTGCATTTCCCCCGTGTTGGACTTTACCTAGTGCGTGTAACCCTTTGCTCTCAGTTTGTGTAGTATACGATAGATTGCAAGTGCTACTTCTTATAAAATGTGATATTGAGCATCTCACTACGGTTATAAGAATGACAGGTAAGCTGTCATGAAGTAACGATGGTTAAGTTGGTAGTTGTCTAGGCATTGACATAGTGCAAGGCCGTGGATGAACATTTCTGAAAACATTTTGACAACATTTACGTCGTTGGGGTTGACGCGGTAAAATTTAAGAAAATAAAACGAAGTCATTGGGGTGACAATGTTGCTGAACGTGGGAGCTTTACTTTTGGGAAGGGCCTTTATAATATGTTTATTGATCACGTGGGTACATGTGCCGAATCCTGGAAAAACTTTACGTCCTTCCGGCGAATTAACAAATATCCGTAATTGCTTCTTCCATTTCTGCTGGTGAGTCTGTAGTGGTCCAATCTTGTGTGGGTAGTATAGAGCGTGGATTTGTTTTCGGGTTCTTCCGTCCCGAATAAGGGTGAGTATGTTCTATAGTATGTTGATTGGTCACATTTTCCCTTTCAAGAATGTAAATGTAAAGGGATCGAAAGCCCCAAAAAAAAAAAAATATTCACTCGTGTTAATATTTAACGTTCATGTATGGCCTCGCTAAGTATGTTTCAAAAAAAGTTCCAATAAGTCAACTTGCACAACTCCCACAAAATGTCATCTTATTTATCCTTCCCATACCTTTTACAAGTGGATATTTCCCCTTGACTGACCTCGCCCTTATCCTTTTTAAGGAATTTTTTTTATTCTGGTTTTTGTCATAATAGAGACAGGAATTAGCTCTCAAGCAGCACAGAACTTGTTAAACATTTTTTTAGCTTGGTATTCTGAAAGGGAGACTAACTTTAGACCTGGGTTTAAACAGGGTTAGTCCAACACGAGTGAACCTTGTTTTCTTTAACCAACTCTATAAAATGCACCTGTAACGGGTGAGGAAATCCTCATGGATGGGCCGTTGTGGCCCATACATGGCACGGGATTTTTCACCCTTTACATTTAACTTTAACATATTTTTAAAAGAAAAAGTTCTGCTCATATAGGACTAATCCTGGTTTAAACCCATCTCAAGTTAGACTCCCTTTCAAGAACACCACTTTATGAGTAATAATTTGAAAGGTCAAAAATATGTCTTATATTAAACACTTTTTATATTCTTAACTTTTTTACTGTCTGTCACTGGAAGAATTTGTAAATTTACACTCTGTAAAACCAACCTATCTGGGATAAAATGGCATTATACAATCAATTAAACCAACTTTTGTTTAACTAATAACAATGGCAGAAAACTTAAAGAGAGCCTTTTTCAACCAGAATCTTGAAGTTGTTATGTGAACAACAAAAAGGTTGCAGGACCTTCTACGACGAGCATTGACTCATCTCGATCGCCCACGGAACGGCGGGGCGGAGGAAGGGGGGCGGCCTCAAAATTAAAGTTGCTCCAAACAAATGGCAAGTGATTAAAGCGAACCGCCATCTAATATAAGTTGCGCTTGAACATAATTATAAATACACACATTTTGGTTTCAAATGAATGTTTTTCAGTCAGAAAAAATGACACTAATATTTTGATTCAAAGTAAAGACTTTATAATTATCTAATCTTCCAATCTGATTGCAGCCATTTTGATCGGGCCCACGAGAAAAATTGCAATCATTGGTATTAGTCCATAGTGTGTCTTGAAATAAGTCCCAGTGAAAGACTAGTGAATGCCATAACCAAACCTTTTCAAGCTATTTCTTTCAAGATCCGCCCGTGTTTAATCTATCGTTACTGATTTTCTACCGGATCCGCACTATATCATCCGATTTTCTGACCAGAGTACCCAGACATTCCTTAGACACCTGTTTTGATCTATTGACTACAGAGTCATACAATGGTCCCAATGCCGAGCGACGTCCCAATGCCGAACATGGCGCCCTCCATGGGCAACATTTATTAGTTAATTCTGCTAATAAGGAATTTATATTGCAGTAGATAATTATTGTCTTCAGACCGCAAAGACATCGTTTTAAAACATACTTAAATTAAAATTAGCCTGTTAGTACACTTTAAAAATATAAATGATGAGTTTTCAAAACGATAATTGTACATTACATTTTTATGTTCCCAAGAGACTCCAAGTTGCAGTGGTTTCTATATAATAAAACAAAGAAAGAAATAAAAAAACCAAAAGCTTTTTTTTTTTAAAATGAACATTAGTCAAGTTGATGTCTGCACTTTTTTGTAAGAATGAACTACTGTCTGATATAATGATACAATATAATGTAGCTTTATGACCGTCATCATACAATTATGAAATAGTAGTGGTGTTTTCTTGTGTAGGAATTTTTTAAACCATTGAACAGATTATTGTTTAAAGAGTTTAGGATTTTCATCCTTTCAAAATCCTTTGAGAGTATTCTCTTTACTCCGAAGTAATCTTGTTTATCCTTTTATTTGAGATGTTAGCAAATAATGCTGAACTTTTTTGCTTGAAACTACTCTCTAAAGTGAACGGTTGAAAATTTTCAACTCTCCCCAAAGGAGTGAAATACTCTTTTAAAAAGAGCGAGGAATTCCCCCACTCAAAAGTGTGAAACCACTCCAAAAATAGTGGATTTCCACTCGTTTTCATGTTGTCCTTGTTTTAACTCCCAAAAGTGTTGTCCTTCATTTAACCCTCAAATGGGTTGAAATCCACTATTTTTGAGTGGATTTGTACACTTTTTTGAGTGGAAATTTCACTCTTTATAAGCTACAAACCACTCATTTTGGAGTGGTTTACAAGGTTTCACTCTTTGGGGGAGTGAAATTTTAACTCGTTTACATTTAGAGAGTAAGATTAAAGGCTTGTTGAGTGCCAGTTAAAACTGAATCAATGTTAATAAACGGATAATTTTTGCTTTACAATATTAGAACTTGTAGCTCATGAATCATTGGGATATGCCCAATATTGAACTTATAGCACAAGTGATATATGAGAAACTGTTCACAAAATTTTGTGAATACGTGATTCTCACGATGTTCTAATGAAGTATGAAATGCACCTTTAATATTATTTATCTTTGAGGGAAAATGCATACGTCATATAAGTGGTTTAACCCCTGGGTGTAACCATCAGTTCTTTTTGTTTTTGTTTTTTTTTGCCATTAGCACACATATCAATGACAGTTGTCATACACATTTATACTGATGCAGTTTTATTGGCTGGTATTATTGAAAGGGCGACTAACTTTAGTCCTGGTTTAAAACCAGGGTTAGTCCTACAAGAGGGGACCTTTTTTTCTTACAAAACCACTCTAAGTGTGTTGTAACAGGCGAGAAAATTCTCATGGATGGGCTGGAACACCCATCCATGAGGGAATTTTCTCACCCGTTACATTACTTTCACAGTATTTTGAAAAGGAAATAAGGGTCCCCCTTGAGGAATAACCCTGGTTTAAACCCGGACTAAAGTTAGCTCCCTTTAAGAATACCAGCCATTTATGCTATAAAAGCCACAGCCTAAAATAGCACTATGTGTAGACTCCACCCTCTAAGAGAGAGATAAGAAAAATAAAAGGCACTTTTTTGCCAAACATACAACAATAATAGAACTAGGGCTTTATAGATTGAGCGCAAGCTTCCATATGTACACACGCGCTTAGGGAGGTGTCATTTACCCCGGGGTGGAGGATTTGATAATGGAATCAAAATTTTTTTGTGAGCCAAAGGGGGAAAAAACTAAAATCAAGGAGAGGGGGGAAACCTGAACATTTAACACTTTGCCCGGGAAACCTGTGGCTAGAAGTGACCCAGATTGATTTCCAATTAATATTCTTGAAAAGCTGTAGCGTGACCTTGAAATCAGAAATATTTGGGCCTAAAAATAAGTCATTTCAAAGTGCAACTCGCATTGTATTTCAGACAATCTAGTAAATCCGCGATATCAGGAACGCCCGATCCGGCCCCTGCCCGACCGAAGTGAGAAATAGGTCCAGAGGGCAGCAGACTGAGTAAGTTACGTATCGACACACTATCAAAATATATGATAACCTCTTTCCAAAACGCAAAAAAGAACAAATAAAACTCAATCTAACCTGATGCCAATCAGTACAAACTGATGGTGCCAGTCCAAGATTTTGATCAGTATACCATGCTGCTTCGGTGCGCACAACATGACCGTTGCGCGGAGAGATGTTCACCTTTGTTAAAAGCTGTAAATAGTCTGTGGGGTTGTACGGTAGTAAAAAAACTCACGATTTTTCATTTTGTGTCAACCTTTGGAAGCCAGGAATTCAATTTTAGAATATCCAAGGATCAAGGAAAAAACCCCCTAGTCAACCAACATTTATTGCTATATTGGTGGAATTGAATGCAGGAGAGGAGAAAAGACAGACACCCAAAATCGAATCTCAAATCTGGTGCGGGGGGCGGGGTTTTTTTTTTTTTTTGGGATGTGCTGTCTGGCGGCGTGCATGGCGTTGTGGCATTGTACAGGTATTTGCATTGAAAATCTCATTTGTAAACACATGAGTCATAATATGTCAGCAGGAAATTCGAAAATGGCCAACAAAGGTATCATTTGTAGTTTTATACTTCTATACATGATAGAGGAGATCGAGATGTACACAGAATGTTCGTGTTGAAGGGTCTGGACTTCCGAAAAAAAGTTAAAAAAATAAAAAAATAATAGGAAAAAACAGATGATCAATGTAATTAGCTTATTATTGCACAAAGCAGCTATCAATTTTCCCAAGGGTATTAATCATACCTCCCACTGGTCCAGGGAAAGTGCTTAAGCAGTGATAATGCGAGAGAATTTGAACAAAAAATGTGGGAAATACATTTTTTAACTTAAAAAATCAGGGCTCAGTGTGTACAATTCCAATAACTGCTTGAATGTAGAAACAACTATCAACAAATAGTGAAAAAAATGAAGTATTGAGGAAAATTTGTCATACCGTCTACGCCCAAATAACATACAGCGCGACGGCATCTCAAATCTACACTACCAGTGATTGTGGTTTACACAGTACAGAATAAACAATATCAATAATGTTTGTGTTTGAGATCAAACGGCCATTGATCATCGTGCACAATATCACGCTGAAAATCTTTGATAATTCCCCGGGAAGGCTTTATGATCCCAAGTCGGGGCATTTTGATAAGGCACGTTATAGAAATTACAGAATTCAGAATCAGATAAAAAGTAATGCCTTGTCTTAATACACAGATTTCAAGCCAACCCCCAATTGCAGTTTATGTTCGATATCCACGGCCAGCTAACAAAAATATAAAAATATGAATTTGATGATTTTTTTGATGTGTGGGATTAGCAAATCGCCTGCTAATCCCTTGAAATGGAGAGATTTTTCATGAAAATAAGGGGAATGCAAAATTATTTGAACGAGGCAAATGCTGTATGCACATTTTTTTGCAAAAAAAGTATTGAATTTCTCAATTTCCTGCCTAAATAAGGCTGCTCCCTTATTCTGAGATATCAGCCCAGAGTGGGATTTCAAAATTTTTTACAAAAATAGAAAACAATTTACATCATTGCTGCTCCCGCTCTTTGAATGATTATCATATTGACGACGACTTCTTCATCAGCGCTATCAAAATTTCTTATCGCTGGCACTTTGTTTAAAAATTAAATATTTTAGCAGGGATCTACAGTCATCACAAAAATCACGCAATGGGAACCGAAGCGTTTCATTGATCTGAACTTGAATACGGGGCAACCAAATCTATTAGGCACAAATCAAGAATAGCAGGTAAGATTTGATTTCTTTGAAAGTTTGATACTAAAATATGAACGGTTAGACACATTAGATATTTGCTGGTGTTTAATATTGATTAGTTGAAATAAGTAAAATTTTGATCTGTTAGAACACTGTTGAGGGTTGTTTAAAGTGCTGTTGTTTAAGTTTTAAACAACATTGTTTAATTTGTTGTTATAACATGTTGTCTTAAACAAAGTTGTATAAGTTTTAAACATTTTTCAAACAACTCACAATCTTTAACCAACTGCTGTTTACTCTGGTCATCGCTCAACCTTGTTTAAAAGTCAAATTAAACAACTTGTTTAAAAAATTTAAACAACTGATGCTTAAACTTTTGTTTAAACAAGTTGCTTAATATTTAAACAAGGTTGAGCGATGACCAGGGTAAACAGTGTTTGTTTAAAATTTTAAACAACTTGATTAATTTTGTTCTAACAGTGAATTAACCATTAATAACCAATTTCTTAATTCACCATGCCATAAATCTCATCAAAATGCCAGGCACAAATCTTTAACTAAATCAGAAAAGAAATAGCATTTAACTGATTTGAAACTTGCAATTATGTTTCTAAATACTTTAGGTTAATATTAAACATTAAACATGCATAAATTGAGTAAGCATTTTATATGTTTGTACCAGCTTTGGTTCCATTTTGTTATTTGAGATATTGGCTTGTACATTTTTTTCTCGATCTGCCTTCATTTCGTCATTTCAAATCGAGGGTTGACAAACAGAAGGACGTAACTCAGCACTGAAAGAAATATTAAAGTTTTTTTTAAATTCTGCTGTAATACTGCTTTTGAGAAATGTGATGTTTAATATTTTCTACTAAGCAAATCTATTCATTACTCAAAATGTAAACATATCAAGCTCATATATGGTACTGTAAGCAAACATTATATAAATTTTAGTAAACAAAGAACAATTTTCAATTATGAACAGCAGAATTAAAGAAATTCTTTAATATTTCTTTTAGTGCTGAGTTACGTCCTTCTGATTTTCAACCCTCGAAATATTATATTACTCCAACTGAATGTCTCTTGGAACTTTAACATCTTGATATGCACACAAAATGTTAAATTGCTATATCAGTGTCATGTTTACAATACATTAAAGAGAGGATAGAACCAAGTGGAAGAATTCCTCCTCCAGTTGAGGGAAATAGGCTAGAAAAATAAAAGAATTGCTATCCAATTTTAATATTACTGTTTGAAATCCTTACAATGAAACTGGAATATTATTTGTTAGGTTCTAATCTCATACCTGCAATCCTGGTCATAATTATAGTTAACACACCAAATGGCATTGGTAAGCCTTGACTCGTTCCCCCCAACTCTCAAATCCTCTCCCACCCCTCCTATCAATTTTGGCCTTCTATTTAGTTTGGCTGAAACACCAAATAGCATTGGTAAGCTTTAATGATTCGTTCCCTAACTGGCAAACACTCCCCCACCCTGTCAATCAATGTTTGGCCTTCTATTTTTTCCTAGACACACTTGTTTTTTTAGAGCTCATAATGCATGGAAATATTTTGTAGTTGCAGCTGCCTTTTTGAAGTTGATCTCCACTCATAGCTTCAAACACTGAGCTTGTTTATATTATTTATATGAAAAATGCTTGCCATATAAGAGGTTTAACCATAAGTCGTTGTGCATTAGTGGCATACCGTACAATTTAGTAATAAGGCGACGAAAATAAAAAACCCTGTTTTATGGGCCCGACCGACCCTGATTTTTCAGTTTAGCAGAATTTTTTTTTTTTTAGTTTTTCCAAAAATCATGTAAAATCAGCCTGTTTTTAGCCCAAATTTATCAATTTTGGCAATTTTTTTTAAGTAAATTTGTTTGTAAAAAATTTTCATTTTTTCTCTTGATATTTCAGATTTTGGGGCTATTTTAGGCCACTTTTGAGCTCCAGAAAAGAAAAAAAAATTAAAAAGAAAAAATTCGCCCGACCGACCGACCCTACTCGAAAGGTCCGCTCGCCCGTAAAACAGGGTTTTCTTTTTTCGTCGCCTAACCTCTTAAATATTGACTGTTGCCATTCATCCTATTCTGATGTTGTTGTTATTACAAACTTACAAATAATGCTTTTGAAATAGCACTCTCTGCTTAAATGCCACCATCTAAGCAACAGACAGGCGACAATCAAAGAAAGTTTTTGCAAACATCATAAGTTTAACAATAGAACTAGGGCTTTTAGATAAGCGCTATCTTCCTAATGCAGAAAATATCTCCAGGATGACACACCCTTGCGCAGAGTTTATACAGGCGCGGATCCAGGGAGGGGGCGGAGGGGGCGCGCGCCTCCCGGTAATTCTGCAAATTCTTGCAAAATCAGCCCATTTTGAGCTATTTTGGACCAGTTACAGCCTTTCAGCCCCCCGTAATTTTGATGTTTTTTTCAAATCCTGGATCCGCCCCTGTTATACCATGTGATGCGCAGAGTTTATACCATGTGATGCACAGAGTTTATACCATGTGATGCGCAGAGTTTATACCATGTGATACGCAGAGTTAATTTATGTATTTGCCAGGTGTATTATTTTACCAATAGAAAATTACTGAATTTGTATTTATTGCCGCTATTGATCTTTGAATGATCACAGACATATTGGTTTCATTTCAGTGCTGTTGGAAATTCTTATGACTGGCGCTTTGTTCAATAAGAAAATATTGCAGCCGGCATCTTAAAGTTTGCAGGGACCCACGCTCGCCACTTAAACTGTGAGAAGTGAATCGCTTCAATGATCTGAATACGGACATCAAGAATAGCAGGTACGATTTGTGCTCTTTCCCAATAAACATGTATTTAAACGCTTGGCCATAATGGCTGATATTCTAAAAGGGAGTCTAACTTTAGTCCTGGGTTTAAACCAGGGTTAATCCAACATGAGTGGAACTTTTTCCTTTCAAAATACTGTGTAATTGGTGAGAAAATTTGTCATGGATCGGCCCTTCCAGCCCATCAATGAGGAATTTTTCACCCATTACTGCACATTTTTAGAGTATGTTAGAAGGAAAAAAGGTCCAATCATGTAGGACTATCCCTCGTTTAAACCCAGGACTAAAGTTAGACTCCCTTTCAGAATACCAGCCTCATACACATGTTTTATGTTCAACATTAATTACACTGCAAAAACAGTGATTAGAACTGAAACGCCTTTCCAAACTTTCCAAACACTTTCTTGGCACCACATTTCTAAACATGTTTTAAACAACTAAACACTTATCGAAACATTGTTAAAGCGGCACTGGCACATTTTCAGAAAATAAGGAATTTCTTCAATTTGCTCGCAAATGATGGTCTAGGCCATTGGAAGAATAGATATATTTTACACATAAAAATAACATACCCCAAAATAGAAAGGGACATAAATAAGAGGCTAAAGACATCCAGGTAATTTGTAGGCTAACTTTGTCATAACTTTAATCAACAAATGTGTCTATTACATGAATATCATCGACTCGTACTTATTGATATTAAAACCACAGACTGGTCAAACAATGTGCATGCAGTGAGAATCAACTCTAGCGTTTTCTTGTATTACACGCTATGTCCTCTTGAATTAATGTCGCCGCCGACATCTAATGTGAAAATTGTAAGTGCGCTGATTTGGGCTTAATAATTTCATGTGAGGGCTAATGTATATAAAAGCTTTACAACCATGCAAAAATATCAATTTTGAAAAATATGGAGGGGTCACTATTTTTCAAATGTGCCAGTGTCTCTTTAAAATCTAAAATGACATAATTTGACATTAGGTGTTTAGATATTTGACATCAAGTGTTTATAGATTCAACATCGTTTCTAAACACTGTTTTTGCAGTATACTTGAAAGTAGTGAAATTCGACAAGTTTCTTAACTTGCCAAAGCTCATCAAATACAGCCAATCTAAACACAAAATCAGTTCATTTACTGAATTCAAAAAGAGGTTTCTAAATACTTCTGGTTAATGTTTTTTAAATTAAAAAAAAAATGTTCAGGTTAAATAGTGGCTTTATCATTTTAAAATTCTATTCACATTCTCAAAAATGTTTGCTTTAATACTGCATTTGATTAAAATCCCAAGATACCCAATTGATTTTTCTTTTTTTAACAGGCATGATAGATAATCTATACCAAGAAGTTTTGCATGTTTTATTTAATATCACTTCTATGTAACATAGTGTGAGTAATGAAATTTACATTCTTATTCAGTGGGTGGGGTTTACTAACCAAACACGCAATAATATCATTGGTGTTGCCTACTAAGATGAGACGATATTAGATAAGTGCGTTGTTGCGCATGTTTACGCATTGTGTTGTTATAAGGGTATGCAGTGCACACAGCTAGTACGGGTTAGTTCATTTTTTACAGTGGGAGAATATTTTTGCCTTTTTAACTTAACTATGGAAATAAAAAATATTTTCAGTGATTAAAACAACCAAAACTAAAATAAGGATGAGAATAAAAGATAGGATTTGTCGTTTGCCTATCTAACATGTCTAATATTGTGTCAGATTGGATGGGCAGACCAATATTGTTATTGTAGTGGATGCGCTGTCATCCACCACTCAAAATAGTGGACTGCACATCCAATATGACATGATATTAGATAGGCAAAACAACAAAATCTATCTTTTATTCTCTATATGATTGCTGAGAGAGTTAGAAATTATGTTTTTTGGTTTTTTTTGCAGGGGGGGGGGCAAAAGGGGGCACCTATTTTTTCAAAAGGCAAAGATATTTTAGGCACTATCAGTGATTTGCTAAATCAGAAAATGGAAAAAATCATCAAAAATCATTTATTGTACCCTAACACATAATCTGCAAATGATAGAACCATAAAGCAAAAAGGCAAAAATTAGTTATTTTAGTCATTACTGTCCGTATGGACACTTACTACAACACATAATCAATGGAGATTCATATCTTTGTTTCCTTCCTTTTCTGTCAATTCTTCTGTTGAAAAAGATTACTTAAAATAGGAGAATTCTAAAGGCTTATTCTTCACATTTAAGCCATGCTTGCAAATTTCAAACATATTTACTCTTTTGAGGTGAATCACTGATAGTGTCTTTAAAGCAGTACTGGCACATTTTCACAAAATATGAAATTTCTTCAATTGTTAAAATGATAGTCTAGGCCATTGGAAAAATAGAGATACATTTTTACACATAAAAATAACATACTCATAGGGGCGTTAATAAGAGGTTAAAGACATCCAGGTAATTTGTAGGCTAACTTTTAAGTTTTCCATAACTTTAATCAACAAATGTGTATATTACATGAATATCATAGACTCGTACTCATTGATATTAAAACCACAAAGGTCACAGACCGGTCAAACATGGTGCATGCCCTGGGAAACATGCATACGGCGTGTGTTTTCTTGTGTTAAATGCAATTTCCGTCGTCAGCTGAATTAATGTCGCCGGGGACATTAATTATAAAATCTTTGTTTAACCATAAGGACGCTGACTTGGTCTTAGTCATTTCAGGTGAGGGCTAATGTATATAAATGCTTTACAACCATGCAAAAATATCGATTTTAAAAAATGCACTATTTTTCAAATGTGCAGTGTCGCTTTAAAGTTTGTTAGTGCAGTATCGGCCTAAGTTGCTCTGCTGTTCCTGTGATTGATCTAGAATGGACGGATTAAAGGCTGACTCAGAGATTTCCCCAGGAGGGCGCCCTCAATTTTCAAACAAATTGAGTTTTTTGCATATACACAATGCTTGTCCATATACTAATCACTGTGTGAAATAACTAAGCTCGAATCGAAGTCCATCATACCGTATTGTTCCTAATAAACGCCCCGGGGGGCGGTGCATTTTTCTAAAGGGAGGGCGTTTATTACAGTCAAAAATGGAAAGTAAAAAATCCCACAAAAATCACCTTACACACGCTTATTTTCGTTGATTACCAATAATACAAACGTAAGCAGGGGGACGCTGTTTTCGCACCTCCCGAGGTCAAAGTTCGATATTAATTAAACTGTTACAACTGTGCACAACAGCGATTATGATACGGATTACGACAGTCCCGGCCATTAAATCACATGATTTAGGTAAGTCTAACTAATTTTCTTGAATTGTTTTATCCAAAAATCATAGGGGGGCGTTTATTAGAGCAGGGGAGTTTATTAGGAACAACACGGTATATAAAATCACAACTTTGTTTAAAAATTTCGGATCCGGAAATTTTTGTTTTACACAGTATCCTATGGCATTGTTGCACTGTACAATAATGGTGTACTGCATGAAAACGAAAAATCCTATTCATCTCTAACTTTGGAATTAAGCATTTTAGGTGAGTATCTTTAGTTCTAGGCAACAATTTTTAATTACTACACAAAAAATATATATTTTGAAATCTCTGAGTCAGCCTTTAAGCTGACAAGAAAAGCATTTTTCCACACAAAAGTGAAAAATGAAAAGTGAAATTATTTTTTTTTTTCAATTTTGGCAAAATATGTAGAAAAACCTGTGGGTTACCCTCCTTACTAGTTGAGTCTGAACATAGTTTTAGTTAATTTGCAATTGACCATACTAGCAATCTCCCATTTGTTTCATCTTGATAGCATCAATAGTTTTTCAGTTAGAATGTTTTGCATAATCAAAGCCATCAAAATATACCCTCCAATATAACTGCTGTTACCATGACAAACCAGTCACATGACCAATCTTTTTCAATTAGTTTCAAATTATGACAATAATATTAGTGAGACTTAGCACATATTCACATTTTAATTTCATATATGTAAGAATTATCCATTTTTTTTGCCTGTTCATAACCCAAAGGAAATAGCTCTTTCTGTTAAGTAAATTCTCACTCAAAATTGAGTAAACTTTATGCAAAGCAGAGTATGTTTTCACACTACAGGGTATAAGGTTTACTCAAGCTTGATTAAGATTTTACTCATCAGAAAGAGTTGCTCCCTTTGTAATCAACATTGAGTAGAATAATTTTGAAATGTAGTGATTTCAAGACCAACCTAACAAATTTAGGTGTTCGCTATCTCACTGTTCTTTTCTTTGATATTGATTCAGGAATAAAAATGATGATTTAATAATTCCCTTTAACTGGATATGATGAAGAATAGTGATAATTTCTCAACACTACTTACGAAGTTAGATGAAAATGTGTTGATATTATAGTTTCGTCAATAATACAGTAGATATATATATATACAAACTAAAGCTTGGTGTATTTATGTACAAAATATCTATCAACCAATTGCCAACTATATTATTTTGAAGGCTATTTTATGAAATATTGTGGTCCTCAGACCGCTAGTGTTGCCTGCTGTTGCAGTTTGTGAATGATAGGTATCATATGACCTTTGACCTCATGATCAAAAGAGGGTTTACATGTAATAATATCCACAAACTAAGTTTGGTTCCAATTGAACTTCAACTTTTCAATTTAGGTCAATTTTACATTTTCAACTTGAAATCACATGACCTTGACCTCATCAACAAATGAGGTATCCCACATTGTACCCATGACTCAAGTTTGGATTAAATCCATTGAAGTATGTGGATATTACAGGCAAATGTTAGATCTTTTTTCACAACAGACTACATCAACAGACAACAACAACAGTGGACAAAGTAATCCCTGTGTCTTCCTGCCTTAAGGCAGGCTACACAAAATTGCACTGCTATTCACTAACAAACATCTCGTCCTATTTTTTGGAAAAATTTGGGGCAATACCTAATCACACGAAATTAGTAACTCACTTTTGCAAACAATTTAAACATGAACATCTCGATGCTCTACTTTTTAACTAGCCGATGCCTAAGGCACTGCTGGTTCTTGTATTTGGTCGGTTTCTTCTTCTTCTGGCAACACACACAGCTTAAAAATGTTTCTAGTGCCAATGCTTGGGCCAATTTAAGCCAAATTCAATCCAGAGGACCACTGGCCCAACCCTCAAATAGGATGTTCACAGATTTGGGTTCAAGTGAATTTTAAGAGAAATATTAATTTTTTGGTGCAAAATATAGAAAATCCTTCTTGTCCTGCAATTCAAAAACTATAAACAGCAAACTGGGTCATAAGGACTCCTGAATCATGCTTCATATGGGGTGTTCACAGATAGTGTTTCAAGGTCACCTGGCAGAGATAGGGGGCATTTTGTGCAAAATCGGGTATGGGTGATTTGTTTTTGCGCTCGTATGAAGACCCTGTCTTACGCCATTTTGAATGCCCCTAACCTTGGGTCTGCAAGAGTCAGAGTTTCTTTAGCTGGTAAAGCCTTACATTCATTTTGAAGAAAAGGTTAAATCTACTTACATGAGGATTTACAATTGATATAGGAGATGTTAGGAATTTGTATTTCAGATACGGTTACAAATCGAACATAGGTCTTCTGCATGGCTTGAGCGAGAAATGATTTTCCCCATTTAATAACTCGATAATGTTTGATGTTTTTGAACATGAAATTTTAATTTTACCTGAAAATATGCATTTTAAGGAAACTGTCAAAATCCTATACACCGTTATAAATATAACCGCTTCATATACGCTAGGGTTAGCATTTCAAACTAGGGTAAGATTTTTGCACAGTCGAGGAACGCAACTGTGCTTTGTTTCTGTAAGGTTTCTTTTTTTTCTTTCTGTCAACTTCCGGGGCAAACTTCAATCTGCTCGTTCTGCAACATACTTTCATCAATACTCACAGGACTTGGACACAAACATTAATGACCACGACTGGATACGTGACCTGACATGTTTGGGGGTCAAAGGTCGCGTAAAGGTCACAAGACCTTGAGTCATTCAGGGGTCAAAGGTCAAATTTTCAAAATGCTCAGATTGAGCCGAAATTTGACTGGAATGATGCTTATGACATTCTAAACATGCTGAAAATATTTTTGAGATCAAAAGGTCATTAAGAGGTCAAAGGTCAAATTTTCAAAACGCTCCGATTGAGCTAAAATTTAACTGAAATGATCCTTATGACATCCTAAACATGTTGAAAATATTTTTGAGATCAAAAGGTCATTAAAGGCTGACTCAGAGATTTCCCGATGAGGGCGCACTCAATTTTCAAACAAATCGTGTTTTTTGCATATACATAATGCTTGTCCATATACTAATCACTGTGTGAAATAACTAAGCTCAAATCGAAATCCTTCATATAGAAAATCACAACTTTGTTATAAAATTCCGGATACGGAAATTTTGTTGAACACGGTATCCTATGGCACTGTTATACTGTGTATAATTGCTTACTACATGAAAACGAACAATCCGATTCATCTCTAACTTTGGAATTAAGCATTTTGGGTGACTATCTTTAGTTCTAGATGACATTTTTTAATTACTACACCAAAAAATTATATTTCAAAATCTCTGAGTCAGCCTTTAAGAGGTCGATGGTCAAATTTCCAAAATGCTCAGATTGAGCTAAAATTTAACTGAAATGATCCTTATGACATCCTAAACATGTTGAAAATATTTTTGAGATCAAAGATCGTTAAGAGGTCAAAGGTCAAATTTTCAAAACGCTCCGATTGAGCTAAAATTTAACTGAAATGATCCTTATGACATCCTAAACATGTTGAAAATATTTTTGAGATCAAAAGGTCATTAAAGGCTGACTCAGAGATTTCCCGATGAGGGCGCACTCAATTTTCAAACAAATCGTGTTTTTTGCATATACATAATGCTTAAACATGTTAAAAAAAAGAAAAAATGTGAAATAACTAAGCTCAAATCGAAATCCTTCATATAGAAAATCACAACTTTGTTATAAAATTCCGGATACGGAAATTTTTGTTGAACACGGTATCCTATGGCACTGTTATACTGTGTATAATTGCTTACTACATGAAAACGAACAATCCGATTCATCTCTAACTTTGGAATTAAGCATTTTGGGTGACTATCTTTAGTTCTAGATGACATTTTTTAATTACTACACCAAAAAATTATATTTAAAAATCTCTGAGTCAGCCTTTAAGAGGTCGATGGTCAAATTTCCAAAATGCTCAGATTGAGCTAAAATTTAACTGAAATGATCCTTATGACATCCTAAACATGTTGAAAATATTTTTGAGATCAAAAGGTCATTAAGAGGTCAAAGGTCAAATTTTCAAAATGCTACTAACGGGAGGAAATTTGAAATGATCCTGATGACATTCTAAATATGTTTAAATATTTTTGAGATCGAAAGTTGTTTAGGGTCAAAGGTCACTACCTCGACTGTGCTCAGATCTGTCTCCAGATCTAGTTATGTTTTTGGTTAGGTTTCGAAGCTAGGCTAGGTTTCGAAGCTAGGCTAGGTTTCAAAGCTAGGGTTAGTTTTAGGCTTGGGTTTGAAGCTAGGGCGTCTATTTTTAATGATACGCTTGACCAATCCAGCTGGTTTTGTGGTCTTTGACCGCAGCGACATCTAATTATATTTGCATGTGCAACATGCGAATATATTGTGCTTGTGCTGTTAGTGTCCTCCTTCTCCAGATGCTTGCTTCTTTTTCCTTCTTCTGCCAAATGCTTTGTGCAATTACAGCCAAAATTGGTCAGAAGAACCACTGACCCAAGGTGCCTATGGGGTGTACACAGATTGGGGTCAAATGTCAGATTGGGCCGATTAAAGGGGCATTTGTTGGAACTCTATAAATCCTTCTTCTGCCACAGAATAAATGCTATGACCACCATATGTCAGAAGAACCACTGACCCAAGACCCTTCTGGGGTGTACCCAGATTGGGGTTAAAAGTCATGTGGGCCGAGTAAAGAGGCATTCGGCGGAACTCTTTAACCCTCGTCTACCGAAGAGGGGGTGGTTACCATCCCCCCTTCAGATTTTTTCCCTGGCTTGCTAAAACACCCTTTTTTGGTGCCAAATTATTTAATGTAATTGTCAATTGACATTTTTCCGCTCATTTTCATCCAAAAACGAACATCCACCGGGGGATAGGTAAGATACAGGGTGATCCCGAAGTGATGGATGGGGGGTGGCAACCACCCCCCTTCAGGAGAGAAGTACCAACATGCCTAGCACAACACTGGAATATCACAGAAACTTGATTTTGGTACCAATAGATAGCTATGGTCCTCCTCTTTCCATTGATACCAAAATGAGTACCTACATGCCTAGCTTTAGGTCACAATGATGTCATAAAGTTTGCATGTCAGCAAAACTGTCAATTTCCATTGACACACAGTGTGGGATAGGGGAAAATTCAATTTTTCGCCAAAGGGCCATTCTTCGGTCACGTTTGTGACCAAAAACCGGTGATTTTTTACTTTCAACCCAATGCTGTTTTGTCAACGTAACCAATCTATTATTACTTTTTACATTATTAATAATCTTGAGTCTAAGCCTAACCAAAAATAATGTATCCACTTTCACTTCATTGGTTATTTTGTCATGGGGAGAAGATAAAGTTCGGTCACGTTTGTGACCATCAGAAGGTCACACACGTGACCAAACTTTGGGAGGCAACCATGACAAAATAATCAATCTACAAGAAGTGGAAACATTATTTTTGGTTAGGTTTGGACTTTATGAAGAAGGTTACTAATAATGTAAAAAGTAATAACAGATTGGTTACGTTGACAAACAGCATTGGGCTGAAAGTAAAAAAAAATCACCGTTTTTTGGTCACAAACGTGACCGAAAAATGGCCCCAAAAAAGTTAGGAATATCCGATTTCATGCGGTTTTTGGCTCTACTTGATGGGAAATGACTAGTTTATATAATGAGAGCATTTTAGTGCTATAATAACATTTTTTGAATTGCTAAAATTGCAAAATATCAATTTTCACCTTAAGTATTTTCATACTTTCCTCAACATATGACATCATATTGACCTCATAATGGCGATGTTGGTACTTATTTTGATACCAATGGAAAGAAGAAACTCTAAGCTATCCTGTGGTACCAAATTTACAGGAATCGCAGGGGGGTGGTAACGTGATGGTGACATGGCTCTGTCATGTGACTCAACATTAGTCGGTGTCTATGGGGTGTACACAGAATTTGATTGAAGGTCATAAAGGGGCACTTCCAGGTTTAATGTGAAAAATCTTCAAAAATTCATATTTGCTATATACAAGGTAGCATGGTCAGGTAACTCATGCATATGAAGCAGCTTGAGACCCTTCAACAAAGTTGTGCTCAGCACGGGGTCAAATGGTAATTAAAGGGAACTTCCAGTCTTAATGTGAAAAATCTTCAAAAATTCATATTTGATGCATTAACCATTGTCTGTTTTTTGTGTTTTATTGACTGAATGTTCTTGTTTAGGTTGCATGTTGTAATATTTTCTTTTGAGGTTGACCTCAATCTTGTCTCATTGACCTTTTGGTGAAACTGCCCATAAAATCTTTGTTCTATGTACTAGGATTTTTTAATGACATAATGTATTTTGAAGTTAAATGTTCCACTGGTTTGTCACCTGCTTTACGAGGGAGACACATAGGATGCTTTTCCCCTCTGGACTGTAGCGGGACAAAACAACTGTGGGTGTATGGTTATAAACAAAGGTTAACAATTGTCATTTTCCCAAACACATTGGCTGTTACCCTTCATTATCATGCTTTGAGGTGTCGATACGTGATAACATCGGATCCTATGCCTGATAATGATAAAATGGATGATTTGCAACCAATATTTATTGGTCTCGTATGAGTTTTAAAATATTGGGCAGGACTGCGTCTCGCCCAAGATTTTGGCAACTCAAAGCTCGACCAATAAATTTGCGCTGAATCAATCCAATTTATTACAGACTTGGTCAGAAGAAAACTCAAGCTCTCTTTGTGTAAACAAAAAAGTGACCTTTGATGACCCAAACAACATTTCTTTGGCACAGAAAATGCTACAGCCACCAAATTATCAAAAAGAACCACTGGTCAAGACTTAATGTTGGGTGCTATACAGATTGACTTTTGATGACACGCTTTGACCAATGCCATTAAATCAACAAAGTTAACAATTGATCATTTCTCACAAAGTATTTACTGATTAACTTATACTTGGTTAGTAGAAAAATTGGCCCAAGGCTCGTATGTGGTGTAACAGGTTGACCTTCTGATGACCTCCTATGTGAACCTTTACCCAATTTTGAATTTTAAATAAAAAACACAACATATCTCACATATGTGTGTTCTGACTAACTTCACACTTGACCAAAAGCACCACTGGCCCAAGGCTCATATGAGCCTTGCCAACAGGTTGACTTCTGATAACCCCTATGTGAACTCACATCACCAAACTGTGACTACTGTTGACAAACCGCAATAGCAGGTGGCACAAGCATTCCAACGAACGATGTATTTTTTTTTCATTTTAAACTTTGAAAACAGAGTATAAGAACATTAGATAACAAGTACACCGTATCTTTGCTATTAATCTCTCATGTGTGTTTATGTGTGATCACTTGCTTGGTAACACTGAAATGTTATCATAAAGGAGAAGATCCAATTGTATCTGTGGCAAGTTGAGTTGGTGGGTGTGAAACTGAACCCAACAACAAAAAATTCCTCAGACATCATCACCATCATCATTACCATGGCAACCCCTGGGCACTACTTGCCTTTCATACATATACTTAAAGAGACATGAGGACATTTCCAGACAGAAGCGCCCCCAATTTTTGTCAAACCTGGGTTTTTTTTTGCATATTTGGAATACTTACCACCAATGTATTAGATCACACCTGGAGTGAATAATCCGAATATGCCGTCTTATGTAATAAGATGATGATTTAGTATTTCTGTTGTGTATGACAGAAATCAAAGCATGGTTTTCTATATGGACGACTACGATAGCGGACAAGTTCAAAACAAAGTTTGCGGTTTTCTTTTGTACTTGTCCAATACACTTTCTAAATGTTCTCGGTAGGTGGTCTACAACTGATCAAGTGCTATTTGGAAGCTGCATTTCACCTGTTATTGAAACAAACATACAAAAACAAACAAACAAACACATAAAAACAAACAAATACATACACATTCAATATCTAAGCTCTAGTCCTCTTCATTCCTAGCACCATTCCTAACATTTTGTGCATTGCCTAAAAAAATTGCATTTCAATTCCACTTCGATCAATTGACAGGAAGTACTCATAGGTTAAATTATGAGTGTGGTTTAAAAATTTTGTAACATTCCAATAATACATTGAGTATGCGTGCATTTGGTATATGTGTAACCACAACATAAATCATGTTCACCTTGTTCTTTTTTTCAGATTAGTCATCTGGGGACTTCAAGATAGCCGAGTCTAGGGACAGCATTCAGTACCGCATCAAATTACCGGTAATTGGAACAGTAAACAAACTGTGAACAATTCCAAAAGAGACTGACAATGCAAATTAAATGCATTAAAATTAAGAGACAGATATCATTATATTAAAAATCTGTTTGACTTTGGGAGTAAGCATGATTGTAATGCTGTAGTATGATAAAGCAGTTCATGTTTGTAAACTCGATAAAAACAAAATGGTGGGTAGAGTGACATTAATTTTGTGTCATCTATTGTGCGTCTTGTTTATAGCTAATAAGGCTAAGGCTGTGGCAGAGAGTCAGTGTGTTAACTATGTCATTATAACAGCCGATCCAGCCATATTTACATCCATAGAGATGGAATATTGCAACTTGTCATCCATTCATGTTTACTTATTACATGGTAATGCTCTATCGATAGAGCTATTATATTCAAGTGAAAGCAGTTCACTTTCTTACATGTATATGGAAATATCAGACCAAATGAGAAACCAATGTCAAAAGAAATATATTCTATTTTCTTTGAATTCAGGATCATGCATCCTATACCCTGTTCCAAAGATAAGCAAGGTATACATTATGAATACTCTTGTGAGTGCTGAAATTAGGGGAGCCAACTTTTCGGAAGTTGAGGATTGTCCAGAATCTAGTAACGGGATGATGACATCAACTTTTGAGAATGGCATGCTTTCAAGATGCAATACTTCTGAGTATGATGAAGTGAAAATAGGTGTTCCTTATCCAGACTGGCCCTTTGATCGTATTGAATTTGATTTGGATCGTTGTAAAGCAGTGTGTAATTGCATTCTTGGTTATAGGAAATGGACATCAATGTGTAGTAATACCAACATATCGGTTGTTCTCCTGATATACGATTCAATCCCTAACATTCAGTCTTTATCATTCGATAGCACTGGTATGAATGCCATCACGCCTGATGCTTTTCTTGGATTCCATAGATTACAACTCTTGTATCTAAGTCATAATCAGTTGGTCTCTATTCCTGATGGCATTTTTGATGCTTTAACACAGTTACAGCTATTATTCCTTGAATATAACAGGTTAGCCTCATTACCCTCTGGTATCTTTGATAATTTGATTCAGTTGGAATGGTTGAATCTTGATGGTAATGGCCTTGTTACATTGCCTATTGGTATTTTTGATCGTCTGTTTCGGTTATTTGGTCTATATATTCGTGGCAATGAACTGATATCATTACCTGTTGATCCACTTGATAGTCTATGGAATTTACAGGAATTACACTTCAGTAGAAACCAGCTGAAATCAATATCTGCTGGTGTATTTGAAAGCCTAATTCGGTTGACTAGACTGCATCTTGACCACAATCTGCTCGAATCAATACCTGAAAGAGTATTTGATAATATGACTTCCCTAGAAAGTCTCGACCTAGCATACAATCAGTTACTTTCCCTACCGCATGGTGCATTTCGTAATTTAAGGCGATTGTGGGCAATACATCTTAATCACAATAACCTGACATCATTACCCGGTGACATATTTTATGACCTGTTTTATATTTACTTTTTATATCTACACCACAATCAATTGAATTTTCTATCAGGTAGTGTATTTTTTTATTTGCGCCAGCTACATCACTTGAGCCTTCATCATAATCACCTCTCATCGCTGTCCCCATTTACATTTCAATATCTTCGTCAGCTTCATGAGGTGGATCTCTCGTACAATTTGCTTACCACACTACCAAACCACATATTTGATAACCATACTAACTTGAATCGCCTCTATCTGCAAAACAACAAGGTTACTTTGCCCGAGCATGCATTCCGATCCACAAATTTACTAGACTTGGACCTGAGTAGTAACTCACTGGAATCACTACCAGGGCAAATATTTGATTCACTCAGTAATGTTGGAAACATCTTTTTACATAATAATAGCTTGTTAAATTTACCTGACGGTATATTTGACAACCCGACCTCATTGACAATGTTACAAATTAGTAACAACATCATCAGTATGATACCCATAAGTGCATTTAAGTCATTGATAGACTTGCATTTTTTAAATATGTCGTACAATCGTTTATCAGTGTTACCACATCTTGATTCCAATGTAAATTTAGAAATTGTTGATTTGAGTCACAATTTCTTATTCCGCTTAGACGAAGATACATTTATTGGTCTTGCTAAAGTTATTCTTCTCTCTCTTGCAAACAACAAGCTGGTAGAGTTTCCAAAAGCAATATTCAAAGATTTACAAAAACTGGAAGTTCTTTATTTACAGAATAACTTGTTGAAATATATAAAGCCATATACATTCAGTAACCAAGGGAGTCTAAGATCTCTAAAAATAGGAAACAATTCGTTGTCAAAACTTGTCAGTGCTTCATTTTCTGGCTTACTTGGTCTCGGTCATCTTGAAATACAGGAAAACGAATTAAAAAGCTTACCCGTAGGGGTTTTTGACAATGCTACCCAATTGGAATTTCTTAACTTGTCACATAATTCCATTCAAAGAATCACCAAAACAATATTTAATGTCACATATTTGGAGGTTTTGGATTTAAGATCAAATGATCTCTTTCTTGTTACAAATCATCCTTTAATGGGCTTTCTAAAAACACCATTTTTTCGTGGATCAAAGTGCAACCTGTTGCTTTGCTGAAATTGAGAGGCAGTGCATTGCCACTGAGGCTCCACCCGTTTATCTCACGTGCAAGAGAATGCTAGATGACATTCCACTGCGAATATCCATGTGGGTTCTTGGTTTGTTTGCCATTATTTGGAATGGAGTAGTCATTTACTTTCGATATATTGACAATGAGTCTAACAAAGTTCAAACACTGCTGATATTAAATCTCTCTTTCTCTGATTTCTTAATGGGTGTTAATATGGTATTGCTGGCATTAGCAGATGTCTATTATGCAGATTATTTCCCCTCTTATTCCGAGTCTTGGAGGACAGGTGTCGTTTGTAAATTGGCCAGCATATTATCGGTACTGTCAAGTGAAGTGTCCGTATTGTTTATTACGATGATCAGTTTTGACATGTTTCAAGGCATCAAATACCCCTTCAGTAGCCGCCGATTGAGACAGAAATCTGCAAGGATTTGTGCAGTCATCATTTGGTCAGTTGGATTAATAATCAGTGTGATTCCAGTTGTACTATCTGGTATGTTTCATGACGTGTTTGAAGTTTCAGAAGTCTGTGTCGGTATCCCAATGGTAAAAAGACCAGTAAGCTCAATAGGCAAGGGTTACACAGAAATAAAGACAATTGAGCCAGAAGTTGACTTCAGATATGTTACAAGTGAAGGAGGAGCATTCCGTTACACCAGAAAATACTTCGTTGAATACAACAAAATATCAACAAATAGTACTTACTTTTTTTCAGTAAATATTAACTACGAATTGGCCACATATTTTTCGATAATAGTTTTCATTGGCCTAAACATGATCTGTTTCCTTTTTGTTGCTGTTCTTTACATACAAATTTTTCAAGCTGTTAGAGAAACAGCAAAGAGAGCTGGGCGAAAACAAGACGAAAAACAAGAAATACGCATGGCTACGAAGATGTTCACAATTGTATTCACAGATTTTTGTACTTGGGTGCCATTGTCTATGGTGTGCATTCTCGCACAATGTGATGTCATAGAGGTTTCACCGGTAGTGTACGCTTGGACAGTTGCCTTCATTTTACCAATCAATTCGGCTTTGAACCCCTTTCTCTATACTATAGTAACGATTATTGAGGAGAGGCATAGACAGCTTCACAAGCAGTTCGAGCAGACCTGCGATCCGCAAGTTTACCGTATCCAGCAGTATAATTGCCGTTCCGGAAACATAAAACAAGCATCCCTGCAGAAATTCGAAACCTGAACATTCTATTAGATGGTGACTTTATTTCCCGGGGGAGTCCTATTTTTCCCCCATGATATGTGTATTTATGTCCTCAAATTTTCACCCAGGACAAACAATTTTCACCTTGGGTTGGGTTATATGTACTGAGAAGTATTTTACTAATCCTGTTGGATTGGTCCGACAGTCCATCTGGAAAATGCTTCTTCTACAGATTAATGATCTAGCTAAGCCTTGTGCACTTGTCCTCAAGTATCCAAACAACCCTGAAGACTCTTGTTTAATATTCCTAAAATATGCCATCATTGTGTTTATTATTCTTGAAATTTGGTGGATTACATGGGTATCTCCCCAGCAAAATGTATCCCCTTATTCCCTCTCCCCCCCCCCCCATTTCCTGTATGAACAGTACCATGGAGGGGCATTTTTCGTGATCCAAAGCCTCATTCATCCCCCAACGTACCTAAAAAGTTGAAGATTTTCCTGTACGAACATAACCTTAAGTGGCATTTCGTGATCCACAGCCTCGGCCCCCCAACTTATCTAAAAAAAGTTTGAGCAATTGTATACATCTGAACTGTTAGCCTAAGTTAGTATACAATGTGCCTCCTTCTTACCACAAATTCAATCTCCTCTGAAGAAATTCGTAATTGGTATTTTTCTGTCCATAATTATGTACGTGGCCTAGGGGCACTGTGTTAACATTTGTTCACAACATCAATGCACCATCATAATTGACTGAATTTGAAAATAACCTTTTTTATTGGAACATTTAGTGGAAAAAATCAAAACCAAGATGCTGGGATCATGAAAGAGCACCTTTAGATTTGGGACTATTGCACCAACTTTTTCTTATTAACAAACAATGTTTTTTTTGCATAAACACATGATTGTCCACATACTAATCAATAGCTTGAATAACTATAAGCTCAAATGATGTCCTTCATGTACAAACTCACAATTTTTAATTCTGGGTCTAGAAAATACAGTATCCTAGGACACTCTTGCACACAGTGCCCATAGGATTTAATAAATCCAAAAAAATTATATTTTGAAATTCTGAGTCTGCACGAGTTGTAGGAAGGAACTCCGGTAGCAGCTGAACCTTCAAATTCTCTCCCTCCTTTATGTGTAGTAGTACAGTGGCCTACATAGGCCCTAATCACCTTGTTAAAGAGTTTGCACAAGATGTTGATGGTTTCTAGCAACATTGACCTGCTGAGTCCAATCTCGATTGTCCAGCTGTTTTTAAGATCCTCATTTATTACAACAAAACCAGAACATTAACAAAAATTTACCAATTGGAACACCTTTTGACAGCTAGTTTTGAGTATTTAGACATTGACTTCAGCCTGAGAAATTTTACAAACTTTCATTGCTGGCAATGGATTTTTCGTGTAAAATCGTGTTAACACGTATCTCTCTATGGAGAATTGTCATATAGAGGGCGCTATAACTACAAATCATGGCCTTTGGTAATCAATCAATTCATGATCTGAAATCCATTGCTGGTACAAAAAATGATGTTGCTGATGGCAATGACTGCATTTGGAGTTTTAAAAAATAGCAACTTAAGATCACCAGCACGTAATCAATGTTACTCTCTCAGGTACGTTAGTCGTTTATCGTAATTATGTATATGTAGATTTCACATAACTACAGCTCGACCGATCTTCCCCTAGCCGGGTTGCCTGCACGATGTGTATCGCCATCTTGAATTTTAGACGCATGCGTGCAGCGCTTCTTGCGTTTTGCTTGATGTCATCAGGAAACAATGCATTCCTGGGTACCGGTAATTGGGATCAATTCAGTGGTCCGAAATCATGGCTTGGACACAAGATGATGTTGCTGATGGCAATGCTGTATTTAGAGTTTAAAAGTATGTAACTAAGATCCGTAATCAATCTAATATTAAGGTAGTTAGCCTTTCTTGTATTAATATATATGTAGATTTCACATACAGTAGTAACATGACAATGGCTTCATCATCTAGCACGGAAGTTAACAACAGATTCTCATTTATTATGCAAAACCAGAATAAAACCAAAAATTCTCGCCGGAGAAACAGTTTTGGACAAACTGATTTGGATTCATTTAGTCCACTAAATTTATCCTGTGTAACTTTACGAAATTCCTTGTGGGCAATATTTTTTTTTTTGATTTTCTTAAAAAATCAGGACATTTGTAGCCTATATGGCAGATTCCGCAATGGATTGTTCCGATTTTGAGGAGGATAATAGCTCTTGGCATTCGGGCCCTACGTTATCCGTTGTAAAATTGTGTCCACGTGCTAAAATTGTTCTAAAAATAATAAGAGGCAAATCTTGATGGGTCAAACAGCTGTGAACCACGTCACTTACGTCAACTGTTAAAGAAACATTAATATTTGGACTACAAATAATCTTAGAGCACTTTAATATTTTACAATTAATGTTGATATAGTGGATGGCAGAGAGGAACATGGCGCATATCATCCTAGCAAGTGTGAGATGAAAGGACCCACTGAAAACAAGAATTAGAGGTTGATTAACATTTGGATCAAAATTATGCAATTAGTTTATAATACAACGACTGGCCGGGGTGCACCTTCGACGAGAATCTCACAGAATCGATTCTCGCAGTGATTCTCGTAGCATCAAGATATGAGAATCAATTTCTCCCATGAATCCATGTATTAAGGGGTTTGACGGGTGATTTGTGTACGCGCAAGCTTGCCTTTACAGCCTTCAGGGGGGGGCATTCTGTTTGGAGCCCAGTCATGGACAATGGAAGAATTTGTTTGAGCTGCGAAGGTATCATGCGCAGAGATACCGCGAATAACTGGCGCTTGTTTGCGTTTAGAAAATCGCGCACTCTACGCCTGGGTTCCTGCTTTGCTGCATGCCGAATGTGGCGCGGATTTTTCTTGTCGCCAACAAGACGCCCAATTTAAAACAAGTGTCAAATTTCAGTGGTTTTCGGCGTGTAATGGAAAAAGTTAAGTCGGGACCCCCATGTTTTATTTCAAAAATTTGAAGAACGGACATCAGGACCTCACATATTTAGAAAGTACAAAATTTTATCGAGAGGTGTTTATTTTGTAGCGATTACCGTCAACTTTTGACCTTTCCCATAGACTTGCGTGGTTTAAAAGTGACAAAACATACCTTTTTGTTTGGCCTATAGCGTCAAAAACAAAGGGTAACCCCCATTTTTTATTTCGATTCTGAATCAGCACGTTGTAAATACCATATAGGTGAATTCTGGAAAATTTTACGATAGATCGCTAACACGTCAAACCCCTTAAGTTGTTATTCATTCAAGTAAATTTGATTCTCGCAAACTTCAGGCGAATTTGCAGACCCTGACTGGATATAAAATGGTTGAGTGCAGAGTATGTTAGAGATGACCATGGGCGCCCTCCTGGCAAGTGCAAAAATACAAATTAACTTTTTATTTCAAACTCATCAGTGGGCAAACCACCGTGCTCTAAACATAAAAATAACTGCCGACAAACATTTTAACATTTCAAGTTTTTACACTGTGTGAAATGATACAATGACTAAAGTAGTAGTATAGCCTTTGTATTGTGTCTGTGTATTTTTCACTTAGGAATAACAAGTAACCAAAGACACATTTGCCCTCATTGGTATGTGATCCTTGACCACATTATCATAAAGGTTCCCAAGAGCAGGGAAGGACCTAAGTTCTGTATCAATTGGACTTCTCAAACAAGGTCATTTGATGTTTTAGCCTAATTTTATAACTTAACTCATATTGACCTTTGACTTTGTATGCGGGAAAAGACCATTTGCACGATCCCCGAAATGCATTCGTATCTGTGCCCAATTCAATCGGGAACCAGAGTTCATGTTTACAAAAAAATTGTGTTCGTTAGCGTTTACATTTGAACAGTGCCTAAAAGTTTTTTTTAAAACAATACAAAGTACCTTTTCACGTGAAGTTAATCTTACAAAATGTAGAAAAATATCAACGGAACAAACAAATAAGCAAAAGAGGCACTGGTGTGGTGTTGAATTCATGACAAAAAGTGAATTTTCGATCGTAAACTGTGCCCTACTTGTCACATGCCGGACGATTACACAAATAATAGTACAACGTCACGAGAGGGTAAGTTTCCTGGTATTATCTTTACGCTCCTAACTTATGTTTTAGCCGACTTGAGGCTGCTACAAGTTCCCGCATGGAAATGGGCACCAATACGAGATGCCATTTGGGGATTGTGCAAAGTGGTCTATAATTGACACATCATGTGGAAGGTTCCCAAGGGCGAATATATAACCAACTTTTGTAGCAAAAATTTGGACTTGAACTTCTGAATTAGAAAAATTTTCGAAACTTTAACCTTGAAAACACAGCCACGGGGGTATGGGGGGGAGTTCCCCCCAATTTTTTCTTGCCCTAGTTTCCCCCCCCCCCCCCCGCCGAAAGAAAAAATGAGGAGCGATTTGCGATATGGGGCCAAAAATCACCAAATTGGGGGAAAATCAGTGATTTTGGAGTAAAAATAGTTGAAGAACTCCAAATATTGATACTTTGCCACCTCCGATTTCACTTTTGCCCCCCAAGATTCACTTTGCCTCCCGTTCCCTCACCCCACCCAGAAAAAGAGGGTCTGGCGCGCCACTGAGTCCCTCTTTTTTAGGAACGAGCTGGTACCCGACCAAAAATTCACAAACCCTCCCGGGATTTGAACAATCAACACAAATTCCACTATTAAAGGGATTAGCAGCGATAATGGAGAGAATAAAAAAAATGTGGAAATGCATTTTTTAAACTTATAACTCGGGGATAAGGGTACAATTCCATATGACTGCTTTTAATGTAGAAACAAACCACGAAATAGTGAAAAAAAATGAATATTGAGGAAAATTTGTCATACCGTTCTGCAAATAGACATACAGAGACAGCATCTCTAAATATGCAACTAAACATGTGATTATGGTTTACACCAGTACAGATTAAACAAAGATCAATAAGGTGTGTTTGAGGTCAAAACGTATTGATCATGGTGCACATGCACTATCACGCTGAAAATCTGTGATATTCACGGGAAAGACTTTTTTGAACTCAAGTAGGAATTTTGATACGCACGTATAGAAAATTACAGAATCAGATAAAAGTAAAACTGCCCTTGTCTTTAATACACAAGAAAAATTTTTTTTTAAAACCAACCACTGAGGTTATGTTAGCCTATCATGCGAGTAACAAAAATAAAGAATATGAATTTTGATGATTTTTTTCGATGTTTGGATTAGCAAATCGCTGCTAACCCTTTAAATGTTTTTAGATTAGGGTTTATTGCCCAACTAAATTATCTACAATGGGATCCTAAGTCATCCTTAACTCAGACTGTAATATGCCCTCTTTCAGGTTTCCATACAGAATCTTCAGTACAGATACTATGTAGCTGTAAGTTTTACTAGCCGATTAACAGCTTTTGCAATAGGGGTGGGGCAGCTCCACCTTTGTGGAAAATCTTACCCCCTCTTTCCCCCGGGGAATTGGTGATGTTCTGTCACATCCAATTTTCATGAAAACAACTAGCCTCTACTGTACAAACAAACTTTTAAAAATTTATGCTTGCCCCTGGAAATATACATCTCCCTCCCTCCTCCTTGCCCCTCCCCTCCCCCAGCCAAAATAAAGCTGTTGTTGATGATGCTCCCCCCCCCCCACAAAAATAAGGCTGTTTGCCTCCTGGATCAGTTCACCTCTAAATGCCCACCTTGACCTGACTCAGCCCCCATTACCCCACCACCAAATTGAAGACTCTATACCTATGATTTCCAAGAATAATGTCTTTGGCGTGATTACCCAGTCTTTCATGATTAGTAGTCACCCCTGGAATGCAAACTTGTTCTGCTCAGCCCCAGTTACGCCCACCCCCCCACCAATTTAAAGGCTCTGTATCTCCGAGAATAGGTTTGTTTTGTGATAGCCGTCTTTTCGCGATAGTAAGCACCCTTGGAACTGCAAACTTGTTTCTGGCTCCGCCCCATTTTAAACCCACCCACCAATGTGGAGGCTGTGTGACCTGTATCTCCCCAAAAATTAGGGCAGACAGACGATACTCATGCATCCTGTGGCGTAAACAGCTTTTTTGTCAGGGGGAAAGGGGCCCCATACATTTTCAGTGGAGAGGTAGAGTGCCACACAAGCACTGGGTGCCACACCCACGTGCGTAGCATGAGTACAAGCCTAACAAAATTCAGTGCAAAAAGCATACATAACTGTGTGTAGGCCTAATTTTTAACCCTCGTCCTACCGAGGGGGGTTACCACCCCCCCTTCAGATTTTTTTTCCCGGCTTGTCTACACCCCTTTTTTGGGGCTAAATTATTTAAAGCAATATTGGCACATTTTTTGAAGAGCGCCCCCAATTTTCAAATTTGATATTTTGGCACAGTTTACGTTGGTACTATTGTCCTAGGAAACTATACCTACAAAACTGCGAACGAGAATGCTAAAAAATGCGTATTTATCACAAAATAAGCGATTTGTAATTTAGTTGGGATCCCAGATTGTACGTAACGGCAGAGCTGGAAATGTACCGTTATGGCCGTCCATGATGAAATAGTGCCACCTCGAGAAAAATAACCTCTAAATTGACTTGCCCGAACTATTAAAACAAACTAATGGATGAGAGTAGGACTCGTACATGTCGCTATTTCCCGGCTATTTCCAATTGGAAGGCCGTTCAGCAGCCATTGAATGATTATCGGGGTCCTGATAATAATTCTTCTAGTACAAACTTCCTTTGTTTGTGGCACATAGGACATTTAGAGCTTAACCATTCACAGGTATGTTTACTAGCCAGTTACCCATGCAACCGTGTAAAAATCTTCAAATTTTTGAAAATGGGGGGTGACCTTCAAAAAAATGTGCTAATATTGCTTTAATGTAATTGTCAAGTGACATGTTGACGCTCTTTCATCAAAAATAAACATCCACCGGGGTACTATAGTAAGGATACAGGGTGATCCCAAAGTGATGGATGGGGGCAACCACCCCCTTTCGGGAGAGAAGTACAAACAGGCCTAACACAAAAAAGGAATATCAAGACACTTGATTTTGGTACCAATAGATGAGCTACGCTCTCCTCTTTCCACTGATACCAAAATGAGTACCATACATCTGAATTACGTCACAATGGACATCATAAATTCGCATGTCAGCAAAAACTGTCAATTCCATAGACTACATGGCGGAAAATTCAATTTTTCGCATAAGGTTGGATCATCAAATGTTCATGCGGTTTTTGACTCTATATGATGGGAACAAAACTGATTAGTGATATATATTTTGAGAGTATTTTATTGCTATAATAAGGTATTTGAGTCGCTAAAATTGTGAAATATACATTTCCGCCCTATATTCAAGTATTTCGGACTTTCCCAAACAGATGATGTCATAGTGACGTCATAGGGGAGTGGTGGTACTATTTTGGTTACCAATGGAAAAGAAGAAACTCTAAGCTATACTTTGGTAACAAAATTACAGGGATCGGATGTTCAGTAACGAAAATCAGAGGCCCCCCTTCAGGAGTTGTGTTACAAAAAATGGCTCAGGTGAGACGAGGGAATTCCATGTTTCCCATACCACGACAGGTGAAAGAGTATACATTATCATGCTTTGAGTGGGTGTCCGATACGCGGATAATAGCGGATTCTAGCATGATTATGATAAAATTGGATTGATTTGAGCCAAATATTTATTGGTCTCGCTATGAGGTTTAAAATATTGGGCTCATTGCGGTCTCGCTAATTTTTGCAACTCATAGAAGTATTGTCAGAAAAAGGAGAAAACGGCAGTGTTCAAAGACACAAATATTCAATTCAATTATTGTGTGTAGAGAGTGCCGTACGGACACTAATGACTAAAAATGCCCATTTTGCTCTAGTAGGTGGAGTCTGGTCCTATCATTTGTAGGGTATGTTAGGATACCTATTAACTGTTACAGGGACACTGCCAAAAATCTGGTTTTCATGATTTTTTATTTTTGATTAGCAAATCACGGATAGTGCCTTGAAAGTGAAAGGGATAAAATTTAGTTGAAGAAGTGTGAATAGATTAACATTTGAATGTTGTAAATATCACGTAGCAGTATTGATTGTTTAAAAGCGCATTATATCTCTCAAGTTA
The DNA here is from genome assembly GCA_023653785.1 of Ophioderma brevispina. NCBI lineage: Eukaryota > Metazoa > Echinodermata > Ophiuroidea > Amphilepidida > Ophiodermatidae > Ophioderma > Ophioderma brevispina. Next base: position 233,317 of record JAMKCH010023630.1, read on the forward strand.
AAGCATTACACATTGAGCATTACTTCAAGATGGCTGATGATCCTCAGCCTGGTAACCATTAAAGGAGAACCGTATCTATAGAGATACCGTATCAATTAAATAATTATTGAACACATATTGAGTGGTTATCGAAAAACGGAATTATAATAATCATAAAATTGAATAAAACCATCAAAGTGACCAGGAGCTATTTAATATTCACGAGCTATAACGTGTATAAAGTGTTATGCGATACGATCGGCACGTTTGCATAATAATGCCATAGGAAATACACATGTGAAAGCATTCTGTGTGGAAGGTGTATGACGATTACTGTGCCGTCCATATTCGCCATTCACACCTTACAAATCCCAATAGACACTAGCGAGATTTTCAAATAGCGCATGGTCAGACAAATTTTTTAATTCATTTAGGTTCGTTTAATTCGTTTTTCATGAACACTGATATGTGTCAATAGTTATTTTTATAGCGTAATTGGTATACGCTATCTTTTGTACGGGTCTCCTTGAAACCATAATGCACCACTGTTGAGCATGTGATTATGGTGATAAACTCAGAATTATTAGACAGGAAGCCATGCAGAAACCATTTGCCTGTATTCTCAGGCCAATTACAAATAGCTATTACTAAAGAATACACAATAAATCCAAGCACAAAAATTTGACATACTTCATTAATTGCTGCTCTTAATTTCCTTAAAAATTTCCCCAAATGATAGGGCAAAGTTTTATTATAGCTAAGCCAGCGTTTGAGTCTCAATTTATTATGAAAATGAGAATAAAACAAAAATATCACGGCGGACACATTTTGACAACTGATTTAGATTAGTTATTTCACTAACTACATCCTTGCAAATCTTGTGAAATTTCGTGCGGGCAAATTTACACGTCTTTGTATGGGGAAAAAGTATATAGAGGAGGTGCTATAACATTACAACGCATGACCTTTGTAGGCCTATATGGCAAGATTCCCGCATGAAGGTTGTTATTTTTTCAACAAGCAATAGCTCTTGCAGGTCCCTACTTATATTAGTTGTCAAAACTGTGTCGCCATTGCTTAAAATTGATCTAAAAATAAGAAGAGACTATTTGCATGGGGTCAAACAGCTGTGTAAGAAACTGTTCTACCAATAGCATTATATTGCATTTTCTTAAATTGCTTTTTACCGTTCAAAATAATATCTGAATAACTTGTCACCAAAATATGGACCAATTGCCAATAATATAGTTGACAGGACACATTTTGCAATTGATGGCCAATTTCTGGTTCTGATTTTACCTCATTCTTTGGCATTGATTTTATCCTTTGAGCCATTATCTTTGATTATCTAGCAATTTTTTTTGTTTTCTCCTCGTACATCAATTATTCAGTCACCTAAACTGGTGAGGCTATTCGTTTTGCTCTGTTTAATTTAATTTGTTCTAATAGTTCTCATGGAATCAATTCTTACTCATAGATTGATGTTTTTTTTTACTTCTCCCACATTCTGTTAGGTTCTGTGTTTTTATTCTTTTACCAATATGGAATACTAGGTGGTCCCCAGGTTTCGCGACCACCGGCTTTTTTGAAGTACTAATTATTTGAAAACCATTTTTGCAATTACGCGGTTGTGGGGGGCATATCTCTAACCCAATCGAACTTGATCTGGCCCAGCCCAAGCAGCACCCACTCACCAATTTGTGAGTGTACCAACCACCGGCCTCGAGAAAAAGGGCGGACAGACAGACATTTGTGAAGAAAGATACACATGGCTATTATAATATAGACTAAGCGGTCCATGGGTTTAACCATCACCTGGCTTTTTTAAGCACTATTGTTAGAAAATTATTTTTCGCGATTACCCGGCTTGTGGGGGGGGGGGTGCATATCCCCTAACATCGAAAAACAACTGATCTGGCCTGGCCCAAGCTACACCAACCAAGATTTGGAGGACAAACAGGTGCTTAATCACTCTACGGACTATCCACCTCCAAGAATTTTGAAAGCCAAATAGTGATCCCCCAAATTACATAGACACAAAAGGTGTCACAGACTGTACAGGTAGGCCTATTACTTTGGACTGTGTTATAAATCTGTCCAATAGAATTGAGTTAGTTAGTTAGACCAAAGTTTTAAATCCGGTTTTGTCCCCGTAAAACGAGGGGTGGCCGGATAAAACTCACACTCAGCAATACTGCTGTGTGAGATTTTATGGGCAAAAGATAATTGAACCGGATGCCCTTCCTGACGCCAATCCACAGTTATCGGCGGTGGGCTAGCTTTGGGCAACTTTGCCCAACAGCAAGGCAGCATGTGGCTGGATGGCCGCTAATAGCTCTCCGAGCTGACGCCTTGTAGGTTAGATCTTCTTTTTCATTCTACCAGGGTAAAACCAGTACCCCTCATCAGATCCTTACAAATCCGATGGGGGAGTTGGTTTAGCCGCCGAGACTCGGCCCTGGGACAGGTAGTCGGGTTACCAGGATACCAGATGCTAAGAGACCTGATTATGCGGATGCACCTACCTCCCATTCCCAGCCCTTTGGTGCTTCTTTTCTTAAAGTCACTCTCTGTATCGGCTTATGAGCAGTCCACTTGTAGGAAGGCAGTAGCTCCTGCAACTCCTTCAATTGCGTTCTCTGGCCATCATCATCTGAACGAACTTCTTGAAGGCCTATCACATCCAAATCCAAGTCCTGAATCTGCAAGAGAGAGGTAAAAGGTATGATAAAGAACCTACATACTATAGTCCATTTCTCTACCTCCATGCAGTGATGGCATAACCTTGATGCAGCTTTTACGCACGCATCAAGAAATGCTGTCTTTGTGTTCGCGCATAAAAACGCTGTCACTTTAAGCCAGCGTGAGCGGTTAACTGGTGTGACCATCAAATCTCGCGCTGACGTCACTGCATGGAGGTAGGGAAATGGAGCATAATCAAAGCAATACGGTGAGCAATAAATATTCCTTCCTTCCAGATGCCTGAGAAATGAAAAAAAAAACATAATTACCTCGACTGGGAGTTGAACCTACCTGGGTTTGACTGCTGGTCCAGTTAAGGTAAAGGTAAAGAGGCAGACCTGTGTATACAGGAATGGAGTCCATTGCTCTTTCAAAGCAATTGGGCCAGACTCAACCATACACTGTTGCTGTAAGGAGATCACTACATCTCCTTCACAGTAAATTTGTTGCCTTCCCAGCATTGAATAATGTCAGTACCCATTTGTACACATGTAGAGAGGAATAATTGCTGTGAAAGCACCTTACTCAGGGTGTAAAACTTTGAAAACAGCATGGCTCAAACTCACAACTTTTGACATGTGCGTTGAGTGCTCTATCTATTAAATCACATGTGCCCTTAAAGTAGGGGGTGATCTCAGACCAAAGTTTTTAAATACTTGTGGAAATCATTGTAGTGGCATTGTGTGATTGAGAAAATGCCCTTTATTTTTTTTCTATTTGGTCATTTTACCCCTTGGACATGGCTATTGAAGTTTTATGGATTTTGTCGATTTTTGCGCATTGTTATACATAGTGGTTTTGGCTTATACAGTTTGTGGAACTAATCAAATTGATTTTTGGAATTCTTTTGTTTAAACTTTCAGGAGAAGTTAAAATGATTGCAATAGGACTTACTTTTTCAGGTTTTTGCTGGGAGGAAATGTTGAACTTTTTGTACCAAACCCCCCCCCCCCCAAATATCCACCCCCCCCCCCACCCCCCCCCCCCCCCCCTTCCCCCCCCTTAATTTTTTTACCCCCCCCCACCCCCCCCCCCAGAGCAATGGGGGCAGTCTTAATGACAGGATAGTAGATGAAGCTTGTGCTCACGTCACCTACAAAATGCCAAAAATTGCGCCGAACTACCAAAAAATAAAGTGGCAAAATTACTTTTTATGCATTTTTTGATCTTTTTACATTTCTCCAGACCAAAAGGGGTGGGGGAGGAGTAAAAATGATGCGTAGGGATATCGGCTTGTGCCCTCCTGCGATATAGCGTCCCATGGCCCATCTGGGAAATAGATGTAGCATTATGTTGACTTTTTTGTGCAATGCTAACCTTTGTTTATATTCCCCTACCCAAATGACAGACCCACAGGAGCCCCCAGCGGGATCGGATGGGATGACATGGGTATATAGCAGCCTCTTGTGTACCCTTCTAAAATATTCTTAAGTCTGGCTGCAATAGCTCCTAAAATGATTTGGGAAAGTGTGGACTTTATACACCCACCATGATAAACCCAGGGGAATATCATAGAATCCCAAATGACGAGTTGTTTACGGCTTGTTCTCTACCTAGATTATGTCCTTAGCATGCAGGTTCGGCTACCTCTCCTGTAGAGAAACTGAGCGGCAAAATATCAACCCTTTGTAACAGATGGTCAGACATCCGTATTGTTCCGGCGTATTAATCCTCGGGAACTTCGATTCCAATTGTGGCTCCATCACTCCCGGGGGGCACTCCCATCTTGGAAGCCCGCGTATGCAAGGCTGTAAGACCCCTTTTTTCAGCATCGTTGTTACCCAGACTATAGTCCCAAAGACCCCATTTTTTTTACTTTCACCCAAAGACCCCATATTTTGGGAACATTTTACCACTGTCACCCAAAGACCCCTATTTTGGGAAAATTTTGAAAATTTTCACCAAAAGATTTGTCACTCGGAAAGCTCCTATTTTGGGGCAATTTGGCTCTCCCTCTCAACAAAATACCCCTCATTTTTTCAGTCCTCTGCACCGAATTCCCTGGGTTTGGAAGCGCTAGCCTTACACTCCTAAGAATTTCATATTGGAAGGCCTTCCCCCCGGTATCACCTAGTACAAATAACCATTTTGTTCATTTTTACCTCGTTTATCACATCATTCTAAACACTCTGCTAACTTGATATCCTATTGCAATAAATAAACTTCAAAGTTGAAACTCATGTGAAACTTGCAGGGGCAAGGCTACTTTTTTAATGTGGGTTGTTGGCCCAGAATACCAAATTACTCCCATTCCCTCCCCTATATTTCCAGCAGCCTGATGGAATGGAGGTGGGACTGATCATAATTATTATTTCAATATCATGCCATCCTATATATGAAATTGACATATATTTGGCTATTGCCATGCGGCTATCATTTTAGGATTCTTGGAAAAGGGGGCCCCCACGCCTGTGAAGAGGAAACAACTTTGCAAGTTTTGCCAATTATGACGTCATTATGACTTAATGGGTATTAATGGCACCTACAAGGTATTAAAGGAGTAAAACGTACTCTCCGTTTAGACACTGAATAACACATGTTTTTAGTTGAGGATTATATAACTTAATAATGTAGAAAACCATAGCATGGAAAGACCTATAGAGTTAACCAGTTGCAGACTGGTCTTAATGCCAGAATATGCCAAAAACTTGATATCTATCTTCGGACTCAATGTCATCCGGGGGTAAAATAACCCAATCAGATGAAACAGGTAAAGGGCATTTTCCACTCACACAATGCCACCACAAAATATTTCCACCAGTATTAAAATAATTCTCACAAAACGGTTCAGAGATCACCCCTACTTAAAGAGACACTGGCACATTTGAAAAATAGTGTGCCCTCAAGATTTCAAAACGATATCTATGCATTGATGTAAAGCTTTTATATAACATTAGCCCTCACATGAAATGGTTAAGACCAAATTCAGCGTCCTTATGGGTAAACAGAACGATTTATAATTAATTTTAAATTGATTTTACAAGCAAACGCATGCCGTATGCAGGTTCCCATGACATGCACCCTGTTGACCGGTCTGTGACCTTTGTGGTTCTAATATCAATGAGCACGAGTCTATGATATTCATGTAATATACACATTTGTTGATTAAAGTATGGAAAACTTAAAAGTTAGCCTACATAACTTACCTGGATGTCATTAGCCTCTTTTAACATCCTTATCTGCTTTTTGAGTATGTTATTTTTATGTGTAAATGGTATTCTTATCTTTCAATTCAACCTATACTATCATGAGAGCAAATTGAAGGAATTTCATATTTGGGAAATGTGCCATTGCCAGTGCCACTTTAAGGTAAAGATTTCTTTTCATCTTTGTCATTTTGAGAACAAGATGTTCTTGTTGAGAGGTTAGTTTTCACTAGTCTTGATTGTGAGAAATTGCATACCAGCGTGTATCCCGAGGAGGGTTCTTGGATTTTGTTTGGGTACCCATGCTCGTTCCAAAAAAAGAGGGACTAGCTGCAAATGCGGGATACCGTAGGGGTATCAAATTCATAATAGTCACGTTTATCCGATAGGTATCAAATTCAGGTGTGATTGTGACTGCAGTTCAATGATACAAATATGAAAAATGAACCAAATATGACCAGAACAATAACCTTGCGGAGTGTGTATTTTGTTCTTGCAGTAGCATTAGGGTCATTTTCTGTATATTGGATATTTTAAAAGTATACCGTGGTCCCAAAAAAAACGCAAACACTTGGTGGCAGGCGCCATAAGTTTTGACAAAAGCACGTGGACTACTTATCCTTCGTGGTAAGGTAAGGTGGACTGTTAACTAATATTCTGAAAAGTTCATAAAGGCAGAGTTAATATTTTTTAAGATATGACCCCAGAATCAAGTAACCTTGCCGGACCCATTTAACCAAAATGGAGGCGCTAGGTTAACTACAAATACGGCACTGTACGTTTTGCCGCCCATAAACCAACCAATATGAACCTCAAAGTCCCAACCACCAGTCCACCATTTCCCCCTTTTTAAAAGGACGTGCTGCCAACACATATTAGGCATATGAATGTTTCCATTGGTAATTACAACTAAAAAAAAAACATGCATTTTAACACACTTAAAAGCTTTAAAGATCGAATAGAATGTATGTCAACAAACTCTTCGTAGTGTTCCAATAAGATGCAGTGGGATTAGAGCTAATCATCATCATAATTTTGTGACCGCGCACAAAGAGTTATCTTTAACCCAAAATTTAAGTGACAGAATAAATATACTGATATGTATGAGTTTGTGTTGAAAACATAGGTTTTACCTAATAAAGTTGAGAATGTAATATTATTTTCAGTACAAGCAAGTTGCAGGTCCAACGCATGTATCATTTTATGTAATGAGGAGAGGTTGTCTAATGATTAGTATAGTAGGAGTGTAGAAGTTTAGGCACCACAGCATGAAGGGTGGAAATGGCGTACAGACTTTTTCTATTGATAGATTGTAGTTCATGGGAACCTAAGCAAATATAATTTTGGAGGGGTGCAAAATCGGTTACAGTGCCATTTTTAAAAATCCAATATGGCTGCCACCATGTCCAAAATCACTAATAATCATTAAGTATTACAGATAGAGACAAATATTTCCGGTATCCGGTGTTTAAGGACGAGAAAGTGTTGGTAATGTACTTTTATCATTACATTGCACAAAACAATCCAAAATGGCTGCTCAAAGTCAAATATGCTCTCGGAATCATGAAAAATGATCTTAACACCTCCATTATAGCTTTTTACGCTACTTGAATACAGGCTGGAAAAAAACACTAAAATATGTCTACCAGGTGTCAAAAAATTTGTACAATTGATCACCACTTGCAAGTGTACTATAACACCTCTAGAATGCATTCCCAACGCATCCGGACAAGTAAGTGTTGCACATTTTTGCAGTTTAGAGGGCATTAGTTCCAGTGTCTATATGCAGGCTTTATGCTTTACACTTATGAGATTACCTGTATTTGTTCACTAGGAACCTTATTTGGCATTTCTCTGTATGGATATTTTCAAAATTCAAGATGGCAGCCAATACAGCCGCCTTTTAAAAATAGTAAAACCTACATTATATGTGTATTATATGTAGTTACATCAACTAAGTATTATTATAAAGGTGTAAAATTAAGGTATGGGATAAGTATTGACCATTTGACATTCTTATCTGGAATTTTGTTTCTTTATACTGCAAAAATGTTAAGTGGGGCCAATGTGATGCGTTTTACCTTCTTTAAAACTAATAAAATTACATAGATCTGTATTGTATTAGATAAAACACCCAAAAAAAAAAAAAAAATGATTATACAAGTCTAAATTAAAGTTATGAGATGGATGTCGTTGATTGCATCAAAACTCGATCTGGGATATTGTTTTGAAACATACTTAAAATTCAAAATGACGGACCAGTATATATGGGGACTATATGACAATTCGTAGGTTTTAAAGATCTTAAAAGGCAGCCATTTGGCTGCATCTTGATTGGTAAGCCTGTTAACACACTTGAAATGTCAGATATGAGTTCCTATGGGTATAGAGCCCAGATTTATGTCTCTATCACAAATACTGATGAGTGATGTCACCTTGAAAATGATTTCCGGGCATATTTTTTAGGTTTAGGGTGGCCATATTGATTGATGGTAAGTTGTGATCAAATCACGTCAATAACCGGTCCAAAGATTCCTCGTGCTTTAAAACATGGATCTAGTGCATAATTAAGGCCATTTGAATGAATTTGAGAGTGATAGACGGCCATATTGGATTTCTAGAAAAATGGCAATGCACGAAATTTTGCACACCCTCCAGAAATAAGTAGCTTAGGTCATCATCGACAAAAAGCAATCAATAGAAAAAGTCTGTACTCCATTACCAACACTGGGCCCACAATTCCTCCTGACTATAGTTTTATCTTCTGAAAACTATTTTATCACCAATAAATTAAACGTTTTATATTATCAGTTAAATAATAATTATGTAAATGCAGTCATTTGGACCCAGTAGTATCCTTCTGCAAGAAATTTGGGCAATAAATGTTGATTGCAATCAATTATTGTTGTGCCATGCTGTTCTTCATTGCCGTCTTGTGGTTAATCAGCTCCTCATTTTTGTAGAAATGGGTTCTGCGGGTTACTTGATGTTGGGGTCTATCTTAAAAACTATTGACTCTGTCTTTATGAACCCCTCTTAGCCTTTAATTGTGCCCACTTGCTTCCCTTTCTCCCAATCTTCCCTTCCCTACATCCCCTTTTCAGGAATATTAGTAACAGTCCCCTCTTACCTTACAAAAAAGAAATAAGCAGTCAGTTTGTTTTGTTCAAAAACTATGGCTCCTCTCACAATGTGTTGCGTTTTTTTTTTGGGGCACACGGTATCTATTATTCACGTATTGAGAATAGGTCCCACAAGGGGTATAAAGATTTCACTACACATTGGTCCCGTTTTAAGGGGTATATTTTCACTGAAAACTGTCATAATTTCACCAAAAACCTGGTCGTTAGGGGTAATTTTAACTGAAAATTGGTGCCCGTTAGGGGTCACTTCAGAAACCCTGGAATGAGGCATGGGTACCCAACCCCAACCCCTGAGAACCCTCCCCGTGCGTGTATCTATATGCAATCACCTTGGGGAGCGCAGCATTATTAGCAACGAGGCACAAAGATTCTTTTTACCATTATCTATTTCTATCAATAGGTGTAGAGAAGTGTTGAAATTTCAGATCTACAGTATTTTTGCTTTTAATGAGTTTGAGACTATAAACACTCCATGGGGTTGTTGTGGCGGGTAAATGTACACTTTCCATAAAATGCAGTCTTGCGGTTTGGGCACAATGCCAATTGCTGCTTTACATTTGGTGTAATTGCCAGACACACAAGGTGATTCAGTACATAAAATCATGTGGGTCGGCTGTAATTACAACCAATTTGACTGGTACTGTTTAGTTGTTCCTAGAAAATAAAATGATTAATTGAAAACAAATGCTACCCTCATTTACATGTGCATGCCACAGATCAAAATAGGTTTCCCATCTGTTAGTCGTTATGATCAAATCTATTTAAAAAGTCATCACTGACTCTGTAGACAATCCTTATCCAGGTGAAACTTTTTAGTGAATTATGAATTCAATCTTTAAAGGGGGATTGGCCCGATTTAAAGTGTATAATTATCTTGATAGCAAAGAGCGTTAGCAGCCCGGTGGTTCAAGGGCAACTTTCCCAGGAGGTGTAACAAAATGTTCACGATCACAAGCAAAAATTTTCCGGTTGGCGCAGGGGCCAAAAATCCGAAAAAGGGCTGATTTAACATGAATATCCGTGTTTTTTTATTTCCCAATTTCCCCTCAAAAAAATTTTCAGAGGGGGACTCTTGTCACCCTCATTCCCCCAACTGGCTAAGCACAATGCTTGATAGACTGACCCCAACCCTACCCACGATCTGTTAAAGTTAAATTTCACGCCAATCTGTTTTGATGTGAGAGTAAAAATGTGACTGTGTAAGCCCAAAGAAATACTGTGTAGAATTGTTATTGGGTTGCGACCCAAAATGGCACATTTTTGCTCATTAACTTCCAAACCAAACACCCATCAGTCCTAAGATTTCATAGGCAAATAAAGTCTTGTCAAAAGATAGCCTCAACCAAGTTAGCCAGAAGGCGCACATGCAAGGGCCAAAGCCCATGGCCGAGCAGAGCAAGCAAGGAGGCCTTGCCCAAATAGGAATCGTTCAGTGCAAGACTAATGTGTCAAAGTATTGCGTGGTCAACCTATGGTGGATTGTACCTATTAATCGATTACTTGTGCCAACATACGTCAACTGATCTCTTTCTTAACCACAAGATGAATGCCGAACAGTAACAGAAAACAATGCACGGAGGGTCGATCTCCACTTGACTTGACCGCACTGGCATTCACAAGGCCACTTTACCATAGTTCTCAGGAAAGGTACAGAGATTTATCCCAGAAAAAAAATGAACAAAGCAATATTTCAGAAAAGGTGATGATGCAAACATGGGGGGTGGGACATGCCAACCTAACAATCAACAGCAAATTCAAAACGGTATCAACTTCGGGGCTAGGCTGTTTCAAAGATAACGGTAGGAGGGCGCTATTAAGCATATCGAACGGTCACACACAGACTTGACTGAGGCTAGGCATGGTCACGAATATTTACATCTAAATGACGGTATTGGAAATTACACTATTTGCAGCGTGGTTAATCCACTTATACCCCGACGGATTTTGGAATCAATAATTTTTTCTTAATTTATATGATATTCCTAAGATCTTTTGGAAAAGATTTTTAAGAGATGATTTTTTAATTGTCACTGGGTACCGAGACTGCCTAGTAACATGCACGTAGCAGTTCCCCAAATTTACCGTTTGAAATTCCCAATGCCCAAACGATCAGATCGTGTCCTACACCCAATGATGGCAAGAGACTTCCATAGCGGGTGCTATACCACATCATATACATGGACTGTTGGAAATAAAATAAACTGCCAATGCCTTGATGCTAGGCTCAGGGACAAATAGAAAAGAGAAGTTTCTTCAGGTACCAATATTTCGACCACTTCTGGTAAAATCTGCTGGGGTTTGAGGGCCGAGCAAGGCATACAAATGTAGATTTCCAGGAAGCCAGCTGCCAGAATTTTACCAAAATGGATATAGCTTTTGTGTACAAAAGGGGCACAAATAGACTCATTGTGTGAGGGAGCAGGAAACCACCCACAGCCCCCAAAATTACACAGGAGTCTAGCCCAACTGCCAAGGAAAGTAAGATTCGTAGGGTAGGTTAGGGTAGGGCTAGTTTCAAGATCACCCGCTACATCAAACATTGGGATGGTAAGAAATTAGTTGGACAGAAAGGACAGGTATTATCACAGAGGGAGCAAGACAGAATAGAGTGGGAAGACAACAATACATCAGTCAAGCATTAGTAGCAGTGGTTACACACATGGCGATAAACAAGTTTAGGAAGGACAAAGGTCGTCCTAAAGTGAAAACAACAAACAAGGGGACAACAGAGAAGAACAAAGGCCTTGTCGTCATCCCATATGTTGAAGGACTCTCTGATAAACTGTCCCGAATCTTCAAGAAACGTGGTATCTAACGTCCATGAAGGCCCCATAAGACACTGAGGAATTACTCGTTCATCCTAAAGACAAACGAGACCCATTGCAGACAGCCGGGGTGGTCTTGAAGAATTCTGAAAGAGCTGCTCCAAAAGCTACATTGGGGAAACAGGGACGCTCTTCCAAATTAGACTTACAGAACATCAAAAAGAAACGAAAATTCAGCGTCCAACCAGCTTTACCAGGGCCCAAAGAAATCGTCCACCACTCCCTTTAAGTCAGCCATTCTTGACCATGTAGCTGCCAACATCTGTCCTAGGGTGATGAGGCCAAGATCAATGACCAGGAACAAAACAACTACAACTGTTGCTGAAAGAAGCCATATGGATCCGTAGCACAGGGAAGCACACTATGAACAAAGACGAGGGGGCGTACACCTTGATCAATCTACGGACCAAGTCCATCACCAAACGGGCAAAACTACCCCAAATTCGGCAACACCAAGCCTAAAAGGTTTGCCACGATTCTAATTCTTCCACACCATTCTACAAGTGAACAGACGTCCTGATAGGATAGCTATATCTGAGTAGTAACTAAAATTGTTTTCCTGGATTTGTTGTGAGAACAACTCTACTACTTGATTTATGCACAAGTCCTGATGAATCTATTTACCGCGGCCGCCCTATTTTGTATGGAACTGACCAGTTTCAGACATTGTGTGTTTTTAGCCATGTGGTTTCATTCTTAAATCACCACTACATTTTAATAATCCATCCATTAAAGACCGAATATATACTTCAATTTACAATGGCTACCTTGGTAGCCGTCTATAATTTGTTGTTGTCTTTCTAAACGCGAGATAAGTTGTGCGAGTTTCGCCCTTTTTAATAAAAAAATGTTAGTATGTTGGTAGTAACGACGGCGTTATCACTTCGGGAGGTCGTGCATATTTTGCACAATCCAAAAATCTTAATTTTTTACCTTCTGTGTTCATGTAACAATGTATTGTTTGCTGCAGCCGGGTCCACTTGTCCTGTTTCCTACCACCTCATCCGATTGCGTGAACTGTCCGAAAACTGGAAGGGAATTTTTGCGCATGTCCATTTTTCGGACGCCCTCTATAAATACGGGGGGGTGCAACCTGGAAAGTGTTGTTCAATTTAGTAAGGCGCGATATTGCCTTAAATGATAATTAAGCTAAACATTATTTGTTTAATCTAATTTATTCATTTTTTTTTTTTATTTGAATTTTTTTATTTACTTGTGTATTTTTTTTTTTTTATATTTTATTATTGCATTTGTAAAAAGCCACCCACCACTGGATTGTTTTCTGTTGTAACATAACCCATTTATTTTATTGTATGTTTAGGTTGAGATAATTAAACTGATCATTCTTTTTTATTGTTTATTTGCCATTTATTTAACAAAAAATGTTTTATTTGGTTTTTTTATATTTTATAGTTTTTTTTAATTTATTTTTGGTTGATATTTTATCTATTTATTGAAAAGCCGCCCACCATGATTTGTTTCTGGTTGTAAATAACACTATTCAGTTATATATTGTATTGTTTATTGTTCAGTGAGATTTTGTAAGAGTAGTAGCTAGTGTACGGTCTCAGACGTGAAATCGTACAGGTTATTTGGTCTAGTTTTAAAGCTCCCGGAGTATAATGACAGTTCATAGTTTTTAATCCTGAAGTATTCAAACTACCAAAAATAATATCCCCCCCCCCCCCCACCCCCCCCCCCCCCCGCTATGGACACCATTGGAAGCCCTCATTAATTTCGATCATCATGATCCCCTATTCCCCGTATCAGTCGACCCTATTTTAAGATTTAAATAAGAAAGGAGAGAGAGAGAAAATAAAAAATGGAAAGAAAAAGAAAGATGCACTCTAAAAGTGGTTTAGGCAATTGAAAACATTTTCTTGCCTTCACTGTCCCTTGTAACATGTTTAAAAATGCAAACATTGCATGTCAAATATTGCTAACATCAATGTTTAAATTGCTAAACACTAGACATTTACACACTAAACACGTTAAGCATTTCGACATGTTTACAAAGTGAAGGCAGAAATGCGTTTAGAAAAATGTTTAATCTCTTAACACAGCAGTGAGATAAAGAAAAAAGAAAAAAGCGCCTACACCCCTCATTCCACTCATTATTGGGGGCACTGCCATTGGAAAGAGGTATACATGTATATGGGTAACCGTGTGTGCGGCCTAGACCCCCGCTCATTTCGCGTCTCTCCAGCAGTTTCCAAGACCCCCATAATTCAGTTCTTAAGGTCCCCTTTACAGGAAATTGTTGCCTCAGAAGCTGAATTTTAGCCAAATTTCAGCTCCCAAGCCTGCAAATTTCTAAAAATTTCAGTTCCCAAGCCCCTACTTTCGGAGACAAAATCAATTCACAAGCCCCTAAGTTCGGAAATCGGGGCCGCACACATACCTGAAAAAAAGTTGAGTCTAAATGCTTGCCCCTCATCAATGAGGTCAGGAAAATTAATACTATCAATTAAATTGATACCGTCACCCGTATTCACCTTTGCATAATGTGTTTTAGTGATGAGCCGTAAATATATTGTTTCCCTCGCCTTTACCCCCACCCCCTTGAAAATGTCTGCATGGTTGAAACTAAAAGGTAGAGGGATGAAGGCAAATTGAAACTTATTGAATGAAGAAGTGCAGGAAAAAATAAAACGACCCGCAAAAATGGTAAAACATTAAAGCAATAATAGCACATTTTTTTGAAAAGCGACCCCGATTTTTCAAAAATTTTGAGATTTTTACACGGTTGCATTGGTAACTGGCTAGCAAACTATACCTGTGAACTGTGAATAGTTAAGCTCGAAAATGTCTACCTGTCGCAAACGAAAGCATTTTGTAATTAGAATAATTAATATCGGAGATCTCCGATAATAAATATTAGATCAAGTGACAATAAACTATGGTTATAACCATATGTGGCAATTAGATCATCCAAGTTTAGACAAAGTTATTAGACGAAATGGAATTGGACGAAGTGATGATAGACCTCCATGAATTCACTATTTCAAAAGGTTTTTTTTTCAGGATCAGGCATGCACGTTACGTGAAAGGTCTAAAATTCACCAAAAAATTAAGAAAAGGGTGTGATTTCTAAATGAAAGCTTAGTATACGCATTTAGGGTTCATATGAAACATCAAAAACAAAACAAGTCTGTCCTGCACGGGCGTTTCCATAACCTGACCCATCTGACACACTTCTTTCGGACACACTTATCAATTAGGAAACCTTAACGGAATAAACAGGTGCTTTATTCCGGGTTTCCGAATTCATAAGTGTGTCAGAAAAAAAGTGTGTCAGATGGGTCAGGGTATACGGAGCATTACAGAAGTGTGTGGTTTGAGAATCGAACAAAGAGTTAATTATTGTTGAAATGCTAATTATGAACACCTTGAAACATTAACTTTACGGGGTACGGGTGCAGGTCCGTAGGCCTATGGGGTACGGGGAAATGGGGTTCACGCATTTATCCGAATGGGTTAGTTTATCCGAAGAATCGCTATTTCGAAGGTTCCTTTATCCGAAATTTCGTTATTACGAGGGTTCGTTTATGCGAAGGTTCATTTTTCCAAAGGTTTTTTTTAATCCGAAGGCGTGTTAATTCGAAGGTTCGTTTATTCGAAAAAGAAATAAGGTTCGTTTATCAGAAAATTAAATAAGACTCATTTAGCTTATTCCATTTTCGGATCAACAAACCTTATTTCATTTTCGGATCAACGAACCTTTGGATAAATGAACCTTTGGAATAACACAACTTCGGATAAAACGAGTATCGGAATAACAAACATGTTTGGATTAGCGAACCTTTAGAATAACGCCTACACTGTTAAAAATAAACTTGTAAAAAAAACAGGGATTTGAGCTGGGACTCACAACGTGCAGAACGTAAAATAACTGGAACCATTGCAGGGAACGTAAAATATCAGCATAAAATCTCAGCTTCAACGTTATTGTTGGTTTTTGACTTGTTTAAACAATATTAAGAATTAAAACGTTATTACAATCCTCTGACCAAAATATGGCATCATACGAACGTTGTATTTACGCTACCGCGTGGTTGTAAAAAACGTTATATTTCAGGCAAACAATTTTGAGAAAAAGGCAATAAACAAAGGGAAAACGTGAAATAAAAATGTAAACCAGTTTATACCCTTTGTTTTATATGCTAATCTACACATTCTAATGCCACTAATTAGGCCTACTTAATCATCATGTGAGTAAACTTTATATACATGTACCTTACATAGATTCGAACCAGGGCCTTAAGATTACAAGTCCTAAACCTTATCTACTACACTACATGAGTTTACGGGTATCAGATGCTAAAATTAAATACATAGGCCTATATGTGTGTACTACTTTTTTCAAATTAAACTAAATATAATACAACAAGGAGGAATCGAGTTCTACAATAGTTTTTAAACATTTTTTTTCAAAATGCAAGGAAAATAAGATTTTGCATTTTTTAATGCGTTACTACGAAGTTATTTAACACATTTATAGGTAAAAAGAATTTTTCATAATTCATATTCTACATTAAAAACAAGTAAGTTACAAACGAACGTAATTAGGAAAATTAATAGAGGCCCCCCTTAGCTTGAGTAAGAGATAACCTTTTTTTCAAAATGTGTGTATTATTTTCTAACCACTGTTTATTTACATTTTCTGATTCCAAATTTGATAATTTTTAGGTTAGGTATTACGATTATTGAATTAACTGGGTTACCGTATCTTTTAAACGGTAAAGTTCTGTACAATTAGGAACATTTTTAACAGTGTAGGCTACGTAGGTCTTAGGAAATAGGTACACAGGTAATAGGAAACTTGTTTAGGGTAGCTAACGGTGCACTGATCTATTTAGGGTGCACATTCACTTCCGAAAATACTGTTTAGAGTGCTTTCTGTTTGTACTTGGTCACGGAGGATACCCCTTATCAATGATAAGTGCCCCTGGGAATTTAGATTTTGGTATCAGTAGAAGTCATATGTTTCTCTGCCGGGCCGTGGAAAAGTTTCCTTTGATTACTATCATAGAGCTATATAAATAACATGTCTAGCGCTATGGACAAAAAACCATCTCCAAATGTGGCTACCAAATAATAATAATATAATTAATGATAATAATTATAATAATCAAAATGTGTCATCGTCATGACGTATAGTATAATCGACCAGTCATAATAATCGTCGTCTTCGCCATCGTCATTGTTAATTGTCGTTAATATAGTGATCGTCATGGTCAGTGTCGTCACCTGTTACATCTTAGGTCTTATTGTATTTTCCACAGTTTCAGGACAAGCACCTGCTGGAAGACGGCCTGTTATATACCGTCACGCATGGCGGCTGTCCTGAACTGACACATGGGTCACGAATTTCGGTTAACATGCGACAGTGGGATAAATAAAAAAATCAAGTACAAACACAAAATAAGTACCAAAGATTAGAAGAATAAAAGAATAGTAACCACTTATAAGGTTCCATGTATAAACAACGGACTTTTGAGCACCCCCCCATAACAGAGCTTTTTCTGAATAGTGGTCCGAAAAATGCAAAGGGTAGTGTCCGGAAAACTGGCAAAGGCGTCCGAAAACTGGCACAGTGCTTCGATGTCAATTGTTCGCCGATGGTGATAATGCAACTGTATTGCCAACACCTTTCAATGCCACCAAGTAAAGGTTTGGGCAGGGTCATTACATGGTGTGTGGTGGGTAAATATCGTATTATGTTTTTAAATATTTAGCTGAAGTCCTTTAGTGTCGAAAATTGGGCGGGCCTATCCTACTCATTTATAAACTGTGGGGAGTAGAAGTAATTAAGGTAAGTGCATGACTCAAGGACAAACACGTTGGCCGCAGCTGGGACTCGGAACCCACGAACCATTTGGATGCGGGCGAGCGCTCAATTCCCCTAGACCATATTGCACCTAGAAACGTGACCTTTAATGTTGGCCCATACTCACTACTCAGGGTAAGTCAAGTGGTAGGGAGGCAAACTTACAATTCTGGCCGTAGTTTTTAGCCAGGATATCAATTTCATATTTTTGCGCTCGTGGTTTATTTTGATGACAGTGTAGAGGCTGTTTTTGGAAATGGGATATTCCGGATTGTCAACCATTCTTGCCACTTCGGATTTCCTATGGATGTCGGAAGTTTCTCAGCTTGACGCTATGATAGCTTGTATTAACCATTATTAAAAGTGTACTCTTTGGGTTATGTTTGGAAATAACTGTGTTTCTGTCCATTCTGGGGAAATGTATAGCGTTCATCTGTTTATGATAATCCATTAATAGGCTTTTTGACGGCAACCTGAGGTTGTCTCGGGAACAACAAAGCCATCAAACACTTCCAGCCATTGCAGAATTACTAACCGATGTCCTTTCCACAGTGGGGTAGGAACCCACCACTTCCATCTGTATTCGATCAAACACTTTTTCAGGGTGTTACTGGTGTTAACTCATGTTTCGTGAGATTTATAGCTGGGACCAAGTTACTAAGTGGGACATGAAGCCCCATATTCACTCTTTACATTCATGTGTGCCTTGGTATGGGAATCATAACTTTGTGTTTAAACTAAAGCTACATTTTATACCGCATGTTAGATTTGAGATATTGGTATTGGTATCTATTGTTTCTACGTCCTCATGCCGGTTACCCATTATTTAATTAGCACTTTACTATTAAGGGTGCCGAATTCGGAAACATTACACAATTTTTTTGACCCCAAACTTTCTCTACATAGTTGATGATAAAACTCCAAAAGTGATTATTTATTTTCTTTAAGGTATTTCCAGGGCAGTTTGCATTTTCCGGAAAAATGTAAAAAAAACCAGCCGGGACACACCTGAACGGTCCTGTATTGCGTTGTGCTTCCTAATCACTCTATAGGTTTATCATCCGGATGATTTTGGAAGGTTTTTTAGTTTGTCTGATCTTTTTAATTTTGTATTTGTTCATTTGTGTGTGTGTATAAAAACAATTTCGGCTCTTTCAATCTGGAACTTTCTGCAATTCTGATGTTTAAAATTTAAACCAAATCTTTCAACAGTTGCCGGAGACTCGCTCTCCCACCAGTAATAATATCTTGACGAAGAGTGTTCAACATCTTTATAGAAGAAGGGTTTTAAGTTCGAAACAACGGTTGTGACTGCCATTGTTAAAGAGAGACACGTGGATGAATTGTAAAATTTTGAAATCAGTTACGGGACCACGTGTTATCATTCATGGACACATTAAACGAAGTTTACTATTGTAAATGGAATGGATATTTCCAAACACATTTCCCAGTGTATCGGTTATTACTATATATTATATATATATAGCTATATATATATATATATATATATATATTATCTATATATATTATATATATATAATAATATATACTATATATATATATACATCACATAAACCGAACATGAAAAAAGGCTCTAACTATGAGAAGAAACTGACGAATGGAATGACATTATACCCGCAACCGAGATAGGGCCTTACTATAGTGGGTGAACATGACATGTTACATTCACATCAGCTCAAACGAAATAGCGCTATATCACGCATAATTTGTTAACAGAGGTATTATAGTATGTAATAAAAGAGTACCTATGAAATAAATCAATTGATGCCAACTTACAATGTAGCACAGTGGAAGATAAATCAATGATCAGTTAATGTGCGCCACATTTGTGACACTTTCCGGTGGTAACCTATTATTTTATATATGAGGCCCAAACTGCACAGAAAAGTCATGGGTGCAAAGCCGTCTTTTATCTGTGCTTGAAACATTGCTTGTATTCGATCGTAGTCGTTCAGGCCTATAGACCAGTTAAAATATTCGACGTCAATTCTTTTGTGCATCCGTTCCTGCGAATCGTTCTGCCCATTAGTATTAAAAAAAAACTCTAACAGTAAATTGCCCAGTGTGTAACAGTCAGGCCGACCTTTTTCAAGATACCAGGCCCTAACAGGTTTACAAAATTGCTCGTTAATGGTCTATTACTTTGTCCGAGTACCTTACGTAAAAAGTGCCCGTTACTAAATGTAATGCCAGAGGGGATAACAAGTATAACAAGACAGTCACAGTTGACACTGTACAGGATGAAAATTAACAGGCGATTTATAAATGGGATTAAATGTCTAAAAACGATTTTTACCAAGGAGTGCAATGGTTTTGGGTGGTATAATAATTATAATAGGCTTTTTGTTTTGATATTAGAGTGTATCGGTGCGCCATGGCTACAGAGCGCATAGTTATATAGCCATGGCGCAGTTATGTTCAAGGGATTATGTTTGTAGAGATTACTTTTGCAGGGGAAGTTTCTGGAAATTTGAGTTATGCACAGGTAATTTAACGGAAGCATGATTGATGTGAACCTTTAATAGCAGTGACGATGATTGAAAAACAGTGGCAAGGGACGTGGGCCTGGGGCCCTTACTGTTGGAGTAAATTTAAGCAACAACTTTACAAATGTACTGATATACCTTGCGTAGGCCTATTATTGCATTGCTGTAGCATAATTTACAATTTGAGTGGGTTACGACTATGGTGTTATGACTTTATGATAAGCCTGTGGTATATTGTCATGTAGTATAGCCAATTAGAATTTTGTGCACGGACAGTCGTACATATAGCCCTTTGCCTAGACTCAGGTTTCAGTCCCATATTTTTTCTAATATGGAACTGAGATCACTGCCTATCTCCTTACCACGTAGACAGGTCGAAAAATATAATTTTCTAAAATATCTGGTTTACAAGCCCAATTTTGAATTGGTACTCAGATCATTTTATTAAATAAACAAAGCCCTCAGTCAAAGAGAGAAGAAAGGAAATGCAAAGGTGTTCATAGGCAAAAAAAGGCATGTTGTCATGCCGTCGCGAGGGACTCTACATGGTTGCAAATTTGCACCCTCAAAAATCATTATGCTTCAAGATCGTAAATGCGTAACTACTATTTGAAACAGAAAAAAAAGGGTAAGTTTACTACTTACCTATCCACATCAACCAAGAAACTACTGAGATTTTGAATGTTTGGGGTGGCACTCGTCTCCTTTGCATATAGGCCCCCTAAGATTTCTGAGTTTTGACATGACCATATTGAAAAAATAAAGAAGCTAAAAAAATTCCCTCAACATAATAGAATCTTTAAACAGTGTACATTTACATAAAAACCAAATTAAAAGCACAGCATGAAAGTCATCCACCTGAAATCTGGGTAACAAAGTTGAGAGGTGTCAAATTCGGACCCCAATGTTATTGCATGCAGGAAGTTTTGGCAAGAGGAAGTTCCCAATAGGTTTGGCCTCCAAATCAACATTTTTGATTCCAAATGGTAACAAATCACCTACCATGAGATACCCAAGCCTCTTAGGAAGAACCCCGATTACAAAAATCAGTTAACAGTTGCTATATTGGATTAGAAAATGGATCGAGTTAGAAGCATGCGGTGGCATGCCAGTCTGTTGGTTGAGCTGACCAGTCACATGGTGATGGTTGTCACCGAGGCAGGATAAGCTTATATTGGTAATGTTAAATGTTTCAAATTCATGCGTGACATGCATGACACTATTACTGTTTATGGCTATCATAAAGAGCATTATTTTGCATGATTTGAATTTTGACATGTTGAAAAACAATTTAAGATAGCTTACCCGATCTGGTAAGCTGGTAAGTATTCATTGAAAAGTACCACACTATATGGACTTGGAAACTGCATTGAAAAATATATTTATTAATCTTTCCCTGGAGAGGGCCAGGCCACGATAGTGTTGAAAAAACAAAAACCCATATGCGCTTGGCAGGATTCGAATTGGAGGACCATCGTACTACATGCACGACGCTTTCTAACCGAGAGATATCAAGGCAGGGTTGGTTCAGAAGCGATATATATCATCTATAGGTGTTAGGGTTCGAAAGGTGTCCTTCGCTTCCTAGCGGATAGTATCAGAAAAATGTATATTTAACATAGACGATTTTATTTGTTTGAAATTTAAACTACTAGTTTAAAAAAAAGTTTGAAAAAGTCTTTATACACTTTCAATGCATATGAAAACTAGTCTTTACACATATACAGAACCACATGTCTAGTCTCACATCTTGACGATACGCTGGTTTGTGACAACGGAAGATAAGACTGCTGCTGCTTTGCCTATTGTAGTTATAAACGTCACGAGGTGAAGAGTTTGGTTGTTTGTTTTTTTTTTTCCCCACGTGTCAGGTACCAGGTTCACGTGTCAGGTATCAGGTTTCAGTTTGCTCGTCGGGGGAGGACTGTATTATATAAATCAAGGATCTGTACATGACCCTCTGCCCAAAGTGCATTATTTTTCAAAAAGACACCGTTTATTAGTCTAAACAGTACAAAATTGACCCTTTTCCTACTGATTCAAAAACCGACGTACGATGACGATTATTGGTTGTTTTCCAATGAGGGATACGTACGTCATTTTCCTGAATGGGTCCCCCGAAGCAAAAAATAAAACTAAATCAATGCCGTGACGTCATCAAATCTTTATTTTCCAAAAATTGGCTGTTATTCCGAATAAGTAAAATCCTTTTTACGATTCAACATCTGTATATTGTTCTTTATAATAATATTCAATTGTCCCGCATGAAAAAGATGGGTCCATTAAGTCTACAAACTGAAAACATAGTCAGCCGGCTAATACCTTACCGTGGACTGTATGATGAGCAGACGGATCCCCGTTTTGATTTTCAGCAGGCTTACAGCCATTGCGGAGCGGGATGCTGGGTTATGCGCCAGCACAACGACCTCTCTAAAAGGGAAAGATAGTTCTCACGGTTCGCTGGGGGATTTACTAAAACCTGATATAAGTCACTCTGTAAGTTGTTGAACGGGCATTCGGCACAAATGCAGAGGCAAACAATCGGCTATATTAAACATTCCCCGACTGGTCTTAGTGTAAATGTATGAAAATCATGCCCATGTTATAGCTATAGAATTCAATTTTCGTGACGCCAGTGCGGAACGTAAGGTTATACATTATCAGTGGTCCTTCAGATAGACTAATACGAACCACATTTTTTCAATCCGTGATTGCCAATGAACGAAGTTTCATTATCAGTGGTCTTTCAGATAGACTATTGGGAACCACACTTTTTGAAAAAGAGACATTAAATGAAAGATTTCTAGATGCCTTCATATTCTCAAATATTTCAACATTCATTAAATGACATTCAGTACGAAAACCTACCAAGAGCAATGCTAGTATGAAGATTCCTGTGTTGAAAGTCTGCTAAATTTGTCAAACTTCACCCACTTTCAAAAGACACATAGAAATCGGGTTTAAGCCAGATTTTTTGCAGTGCATGTTTCCTTTTTGATTGCTTTGCTTATCAATAAATGGATGTCTTAAAGCTCACATATGGGTCCATTCAAGGCAATTGTCAATTATAACCTGTATGTTGCATACGCTGACGTTTTACGCTGACAATAAATGCGTTATTGCGATTTCATTCAATGCAGAAAAACCATGCATCTGGGATTCAACAATCCAAAATTCTCAGTACATCATGGGTGGTAATGTCAAGCCTTCATGAAATTGAACATAGAAAAAGATATTGGTTGTTGATATCTGCAATGACGTAAACCCAAGTGTTCTAATGTACCAAGTCAGCCCAGAAAGCAAAGCCATTGAACAGTCTGAGGAGTATTAAACGTACATTCAAGTATATCAATCAAGACAGCTTCACAGTGCTATACAAGACCTATATCAGACCTCATCTCGAATGCTGCATCCAGGCTTGGAATCCGAGCATGAAGAAAGATATTGACACATTAGAAAGAATGCAGAGAAGAGCAACCAAACTGGTTCCAGGTTTAAAAGAGCTCAGCTATGAAGAAAGGCTAGAGAAGTTAGACTTGACTACTTTAGAACAGAGAAGGCTGAGAGGGGATATGATTGAAACTTTCAAAATTCTTCATGGCTTTGACAAGATTGACCCTAGCAAATTCTTCAAGTTCTCAAACACTGGGACACGAGGACACAATATGAAGCTGTTCAAGACAATATTAAATAAGGCACTAAACTGTAGGAAAGAGTTTTTTCACCCAACGAGTGATCAACACTTGGAACAGTCTACCAACAATTGTTGTCAATGCTAAGTCTGTGAATTCCTTCAAGAGTGAGCTTGATTAATTCTGGAAGAGATATGGGGCCCAAAAGGCAACAGATGCCTAATAAATTCTCCCATTAAATCGTAAGTGTAAGTGTATAAAAGGCTTCTAAGTATTTACTTACAAACATGACAACCATGACGACGATTCTGTACAGCATGTTGTATACGTAACATTGATTGCAAATGTACATTTGCATAACACCAGGCATATCATAATAGTTGCCCATGGCACTGGCTCCATTTTATTAATTGTAAAATCTGAATCAACTTCAGGAGACTTAAACATTCTATGGCGACTTAGTTTAAAATGCACCTGTTATCAATGTCAGTTATATATCCTTCATAATCCTTGAGCTGCGGCATGGCCGTTTCCTCGTTCCGACATTATATAACTAAAACGGATGATTGGTTTGCTTTCGAAATCCCAATGTTTAGTACATTAATGTGGAGCCCTTAAGTTACATGATACAAACATTATTCCGCTTCCCCGAAATGTTATTTCATTCTTTGGAAATATTTTGTTTCCTCTAAATATTACGTTATCTCGAAATAAATATTTCGTATTTGGGTTAGTAACCCAAAGGTCAACATCCATTGCATTCAATGGGGCTTGACCTTGTTTCCCCCTACTTCGGTAAGTAAGCATTTAAGACACTCAAAACTATTCCTTATTTTTATCCTATGAGCTCCATCTATAATTTGCACCGTTTTTTATCCAAACCGGAGTAATTTTAAAATCTGACCCCTGTACAACTGAAAATTACTCTTTTTATTGATTTTTGCTGTTTTTAGCCTATAACTCCAAAACTTTTCGTTCGTTCGGCCGCAGATATACAAACTATACCTTTTTGGAATCCTTGTGATTAAACTATTAACTTGGTATACTTTTCAACATGATTGGATCAATTTCAAAATTTGACCCCTGTTATTGACCTTTGACTGCCGAAAAACCAATTTCCCCACTCCTACGATAACTCACTTTTTTTGGGGTAAATGTTGACACCCATAGCTACCAAAATCAGTTGAAATCACCTTCTTTAAAAAATTTTCACAGATGAAACTTGCTTTAGGGTTACTAGGTTACTTTATAATGACATTGTTAGTGTGTTAGCTAGCGCGGTCTAATCGTGTCGCTACGACCTTTGAAAACGGTTATTCATACAACATGGCAAATATTGGTAACCTCAATTGTCAGTTATATCATTTAACACTTGAGGTAGCAGAGGCACATTTACAACGAATTTGAAATTCCTTCAATTTGCTGTGAAATGATAGTCTAGGGCCTTGGAAGAATACAGATATATTTTACACACAAAATAATATACAACAAAACAGATAGAAGCTAACTTTTAGGTTTGGTGTACATTTAAACACAATTAGACTTGATTTCAAATTTACCCCTGTACTAATTTTACCCCCTTATTTACAAAGTTCCCCACATTTCCCAGAGGTTGAACCCAAATATTCTGATTCAGCACCCTTCAAACTATAGAAAAAACATCTTAAACCTTCTTCCCCAAACTTCTAGAATGGGATTCTCGTTTATAACCCTACTATGAAGCCCTTCTGAATTTGTTTGGTCCGATTCAATGACCTTAACGCGACGACGAGTTATGTACATTGTGTACATTTGAAGGTAATTAAACCAGAACAAAACTTTGTTTAAAACAACTGATGATAAGTGTCACTTAGATTTAATAACTGGACTATCATTGTTTCAAAGCAATATGGAGGGTCATTCCTGATATCATCAAATAAACAAAGCTTGGTTTGGAATTGAAATCAAGTTTTGGACATTGTACATGTATTGGAATTGCGTTAAAAGACATTAAAATGGATCAGCAGATCAGTCCAAACACTTACATTAAACATCTATCATCACAATAAATATTCATTTCCATCGTCTTAAAAGGTCTCTTCCACTCTATAGACGATGTAACTTATGATGTCACATGTTCGCATTCAGGACACCCTCTGTTGTTTTCTTGCAGGCAGAATACTACATTAGTTTCTATGACAGACCACATAAAATCTGGTCATAAATTACTTGCAGAACCTTTCCTGATCAAAATCGGTAACAATATGCAGCTGGAAGCATTAGCAAGCATGCTTAATTAGATTGTTTGTATTATTTAATTTGAAACAAAAGTTAGAGCAAAAAAACAAACAAAACAAAACAAAACAAAAGCAAACAAACAAACGAAATTTTCCCATTCAAAGTATAGGGGCTTTTGTCCGTAATTTTTTTATCTAACACGAACTGAGGCGCCGCAAACATAAATATCACATCATTGATAGATCATATAAATCGTGTAGTTTATTCCGTTAAGGTTTCCGAATTCATAAGGGTGTCAGAAAGAAGGGTGTCACCTTATGGAAACACCTCAAATCCTGCCGGACCTGTACTCCTATGTGATAACAAAATCTCACCTGTAATTAATTCAATCCTTTCATTACGTATGTGTGATTTCACAAATCGGACCAGCTCTGAAATTCATAACCCTTCTTCAATGCACTCTATCTCTGGGCAGGAATGTCGAAATGAGATGGATAAAAGCATATTGAAGAATAGGGAATGCACTTTTAAAAGAGTGTTAACATCATGATGAGCAGATGTGGCTTTTATATTTAATATGTTTGCTTCTAATCTTGCATTTTAGTGACACGCGATGAAGAAGAATTATTCAAAGTATATAGAAACAATGAATTAGAGACTTGATCAAATTGAGTAAAACCTGAATTAAAAGCTGATAAGACAGCCCTCAATACTTTATCTACTGATGTGTGCAATTTGAGCACAACATTGTCTCATGTCTGACATCGCCAAGTTACCAGAAAAAAGCTTGTTCCTTTCCATTAACTGGAATTACAAAAAAAGATGGAATGATGGATAAGATTAAGCGTGTGGTGAACGAAGCATATATATTATATATCCATTTAAATCATTGATATACCAACCCATGCAATAATAATAATAATAATAATAATAATAATAGTAACCCTGCCCACGGTGGAGGAAACACTACATTACTAACAGAATAAAGTGATTTTTTTTGAATAAGCTTTTTTCAATGAAAACTATGACACTGTCATAAAGTCCCCCATTTCCCTTTAATAGCTTACCCTTTCCCTTTAGTGCATAAGGAGTCTGTTTAACTTGGCCCCTGACCTACCCTACTCCGAAGAGAATGCTATGTTTTCAGAATCGCTCGTGGCTATGCTACAAGCCAAAACCATGGCTAACTGAGATGGACAATAAAATAGCAGAAAATATACATTTGATTGAGACTGCTGTTTGAGTCTTTATTGTGTCTTTGTATATGTTGTCCAAAACATGTAGTAAGATATACAACATTTGGTGGCAAGCGCTGGGATCGACAAGATCATCAAAAGAAGCAGAAGTTTTCATGAACTTGAAACTGCTATGTAATATGTACACCACAAGCTATACCGATAGCGGCTGTGTATCATGATATAACATACCACTTGTGTGAACTTGGAGTGAACTTTTTGTGCACCACAAGCTAATAGCATTTTAGCGGCTGTGTACTGTATATTGGATTTGATGTGTTTCCAAGTAAGGAGATATGGAATTAGAACAATTCTGATTTCATTTTTTTTCATCAAATCAATCCTTGCATTTTATAACTACTGTTAATCTCGAAGCTGATTAGATGCAGAGATTATCCTGAATTCTTCACAACTAATGAATTCTTGATTTCATATGAACTGGATAATTCTGAAATTATTCAAGGCTACTTTTAGATATATTACTGAAATCATCAATGCCGATTAGGTGGAGATATCATATGCTTGAACTACTGGAACTACTACAGATTGAACCAGTGACCAACTGAACAGTGAGTTTGGCTAACATTTGAGTCAATAGGTGAGTTATGTACATGAGTAAGCAAACTGGTAGGGTCCATTCGTTTTTTTACATATATATTATATTGTCATTGATAATCGTATCAATATATTCTTGCAAACCAATCATGAGTGACATTGATGAACCCAAAGGCACTGATGCCGAGTTGGCTAAGCTGCTATCCCCCGAGCAACTGTTCAAAATAAGGCTTGAAGAAATAGAAATGGAAAAAGAAAGAATGAAGCTTGAAAAACAACAATTAGATCAAGAAAAGAAAAGGTGCATTAGAGCAATAGCGTTTGCAGAGGGAGAAGCATCAAGAAAGGGAGTGAAGCGAGGCCCCAGCGAAGCAATTCAATCGAATCTTAAACTGAAAGCTTCCGATCCTAAAGCACACACCACAATCACAACCACATGTGCAGGCAAGTCCTCTATCAAAGCACCAAAGTTTAATGATGGGGAAGACATAGACATCTTCTTTGAGTGTTTCGAGAGGGTGGCAACCGTAAACAAATGGCCAGAGACACATGGTTTCCTTTCTCATGGGCCAACTTGCACAGACCAGCAAGGGATGAATTACCAATCTTTAAGCAAGGACAGGTGGAATCACTACATCTGGAAGGATGCTATTAAAGAGCAGAAACAGTCCATTGTTGAATATACCACTTACGCTTAGAAAACAAATTTTGGAAGTGGATAGAGAAAGCTGGGGTTGACCGTAAAGATCATGACGGCATGGCTGAAATGATCATTTGCGACCATTGATATACAAAGCTTCCTAAGGAAGTACGGTGGTACCTCAAAGAAAATAACCTCTAAGACTGTTGACGTGAAATTACCACTCAGCAAAAAGAAGTACCCGTTGATACTTTATGATCGTAACTCAAAAAGCTATTGTAATTTATTTTTATTATTAAAAAACTATGGATGCGCAACTTTCTTACGCACAAAATGACAATTGACTTTTGCCCGATAGACCCTCGTTTTTACATGAAATCGTCCATTTTATGAATTTCATTGCAAGAAAAAAAAATGATTGCACTTTTGTCTGCAAATTCAATTTCACACAGAAAAAAAGGAAAAAGGACTCATTGCTTTCTGGTCATAAAACAACATTTATTACTCCATTCAAAAGCTTATCAACTCAGCAAGGAAGTAAGCTGTCAATGTTCCCAATTAATGGGTATGGTCCATCCGTCTTCTCCAATGACTTCAATACCTCTTGCGCATACTGATGACCAAAGTGCGTATACGATGCTTCTAAGTTGGCCCAAGCCCGTTGCAATATGCACTGACAAATCCTGCAAAGATGTGTTTTCTTTCATTCCTGTAATCTCTACGGCAGCCATTGCATCTTTCGATAAAGGTGTGATTATGTAACAACACGGACAGAGCAACAGCAGGTAGTATTCACATGTTCAGGAAATTGTGATATGAAATGTTTAAACCGTACACACTTAGAAATCAATTCTACGTTCAGGAAAAATAGTGCAACTTTTTCCCTTGCATGAAATCATAAAATAGACGATTTCATGGTAAAAACGAGTCTATCGGGCAAAAGGCTGGGGTTGAAATTGTCATTTTTGTGCGTAAGGAATTTGCGCATCCATCAGTTTTGAATAATAAAAATAAATTCAATACTGTCAAGGTGAAATGATTTCCCCGTATAGCAAAGTTAAATAAAGTGAATCAGTTTTTTAAAGATTAAATACCCATTGGAGCCAATGAGTGGGTTCATTGAGCATGTGGTTACAGAGCTGACCATATCAACCCAGTTGGGTTGTACTGAAGGGATTGTATGGAATGCAGTGAGCACCTGTTAATCCATAATTCTTTCTGGGCGCTCTGAGCTGGGGACAACTTCACTTGCTCTTAGATCTCAAGCAGCACACAGGGGTTTGTTAAACTTGTGGCGATGTAAAAATTTGTAGGCTTGTCAATTTGCCGGCGCTCAGAACTACACATTGCACAATAATGTGTTTAGCGGGAGTGGGGCAATTTGGTGTTTTGGTGGTCTGGTGCTTTGCTGACAACACAGGAAATAGCCATGACCCAAACAACACCAGCCTGAGAGCCACTGAACTGCGGTGATGCAAGGCCATTTTATTAGGGCTCCTATGTAAAGTTTTAATTTTATATATCCATTACTGGGTGAAAGGGAAGTTAAAAGTATGAATTGAATAAAGAGTTTTGGATGTGAAGCATTACTAAAATTTATTACAGATTGCACTAAATTGCTGTTATATTTTAGTATTTGATAAATTCCAAAATTTGGTGTACAGTTTGATCGTTGAGAGGCCAATATTTGGTGGTCAAATGTGGACAGCCATCATTGAATAACTCCAGTTTACTGCGGAACACAAAAATCAGTTGTGCCACTTTCTGTTGAGGAAAAAACGGTGAATGAATTTGTAAACATTAAGTTATTCACACTTGAGCAGATATGAAAATCTTTAAAAAGGGATTAACTTCATAAAGAAACTCTAAAAGTACTTAAATGGTGGAAGTTATTGATCATAATTCGGAGCTTAAGCTAAGTGAATAACAGTCGACATAGTGTTCTTTGTTAGAAGAGAACCATGAGCGTACAGCCGGCGTACAACAACCTGGAGGAGAGAGTTTTATGGTCTTGAAGTATCATGAAACACAAATTCCTACCAACATTTTGATACTTTGCTTCCAAATTCAAATTTTTATTGACTTCAATAATTAGTAAATGCACAAAGATAGTGGCAAATCATGTCTTAAAACCATTTCTTTGGATTTGGAGTGTTTATTTTGGTTGCAATTACATTCCTTCTGGCATGATTTTAACAGGGATACCAAATATTGAAATAAATTCTAAGTTCCATTTCTTTGACGTGCAATAAATAGTGTATTGTTTATTATTTATGAAAGAAGATATTTATTCATTGAAATGATATGTGGACTATTAAACTTGTGTCGATAAAAAACTAGATTTCTTTGTTACTTTACTGTGTTTTGTTTCTTTTGTCAAGTTGCAATCTTTGTTTTGAGGTTTTAAGACAGAATAAGATAACTGGGCGAAGCAACTCTGCCCATGCATAAAAGTGGCACAAAATCGATTTGGTGTATCGCATTAAATTGATTATATCTCTGGATTGACAAAGGGGGCAAATAGATGAAACAAACACCATTGGAAAAGCCTGGTCTTTGCTCTGTTAAAGTATGCAAGTAAGATGACTTATTATTGAGATTTTCATATTAACCATTTTTTTTCTGATTGTACCATTTCTGTTGAGACAGGCTGTATATATTTTTTTTGGTAAAAAAAATTTGGTAATAATTTCAAAATCAAGTGAAACTGGTAGTCTGCATTTATCTTTAGCATATGTGCTGAGTATTTTTAATGTATCGCCTTAACCGGTGACAGTAGCATCAGCTGCTGATGTACACATCGAGGATATGGGTGGCAAGAAGTGGCACGATGAAATCTCCAAGAAATCATCTGCTGGTACCAAAGGTTACACTACAAAGCAGAAGGCAAATGGTGGTGGACAGACTCCTCAACCAAGTAACAATGCCACTAAGCCCTCAACCTCTACAACGGGTGACCGGTCTGACTTTGAATGTTTTAAGTGCCATCAGAAGGGTCATATCGCAAAGCAGTGTGCAGCCATGGCACAATCCAAACCAGTCTATCTTGGTGAGGTCCCTGACAGTAAAACATCGTATCATGTAGAAGGGACGATTGGTGGTAGAAAGGCTTGTGTCCTACTTGACACAGCTTGCCAACAATCCATAGTCCACCAGAGGTTTGTGGAAGACAAAGATTACATCGCCAAGACAGTTGAGGTCATAGGTTTGTTTACTACTCGTGAACTCTCAATGGCAGTCATTCATGTAGATTGCGAATACTACACTGGCGATCTTGAAGTTGGTGTTGTAGAAGACTTAAGTGTAGGACTACTGTTGGGTGTTGATACTCTTGGAAAGGAAGTCCTTATAACCACCAGAAGTATGAATAAGAAACTCCAACAACAAGATAAGTCTCTTGAGTCCGAAAAGCAAGATGGACTTAAACTGAAACATATCAATAAAAGCGAAGATAGTAACACAGCTATCAGCACTCCTAGTCCTGACTCTACTGGCAACAAAGAAGACAAGCTGATAGATGACCAGGAGTGGATGGATATCAACCCACAGGAACTCAAGAAGGCTCAGAGGGAAGATCCATCACTTCCTGGGATTAGGGATCGCACAATCCCTCTCCACGATGTTGATAAGCACAATTTGTGTTTCTTCTGGGAGAATGACATTCTTCACAGAAAGTGGAAATCCAAGAAGAATCCTCACCGAGCGAGCAAGCAGGTGGTTGTTTCAACCAAGTATAGGAAACTAATACTCTCCATAGCCCATGATCTACCAATGGCTGGACATCTAGGAGTGGAAAAGACAAAGGACAGGATCCTCTCATTTTTCTACTGGCCTGGAGTGTTTGGAGAAGTAGCCTATTATGTCAAATCCTGACATAATTGTAAAGTAACAAGTAGGCCAGTGCAGCCTAAGGCCCCATTGCAGCCTATGCCTATTATTGGTGTTCCTTTTGAGCGCATAGCGATGATATTGTAGGGCCCTTGCCTATGACTCCAAGTAGAAGGCGGTTCATTTTGGTTCACTAGTTGACTACGCAACCAGGTTTCCAGAAGCTATTCCCTTACCGACTGTGACTGCTAAGACAAGCAAGATCTAGTCCAGCTCTTCTCCAGAGTTGGAATTTCAAAGGAACCGATCCTTTCAGACCAAGGAACCAACTTCATGTCACCATGATGAGGGAGGTGTGTTAGTTAGGCATCAACGAATCGACGTAGTCCATACCACCCTGAGACAAATGACCTTGTCGAGCGCTTCAATGCAACACTAAAGGCCATGCTGAAGGCTCAATCGCCAGAGAAGCTTGATTCTGGGATCCGTACATCCAGATATGCTCTCGATACAGAGAGGTGCATCAGAAGAGACAGGATTCGCCACCTGCGAGCTCCTATATGGTAGACCTGTCCGAGGGTCCCCTCGATGTTCCGAAGGAAGAGTGGACTGGCCCCACGTCCGCTTTATTAAAGTTAAACTGTGAAAATTCGGGAAAGTGACCCTTGCTTGAGCTTCTCCCATATTTACCTGTGCTGCATGTGGGCCAAATCAAAGTGTGGTGTCGACCTTATCCACTATGCAGATAATTTCTCTTTGACCAGGTTTTGAGCATTGGTGACTTAAATGTGTGTATATCCCATGAATGTACTTTGCAACTATGTATCTGCACCTTGATTTCTTAGAACTGTGTAAGGGAAATTCACAACGCTGAAACGGCATATTCTAACACCAAGTTTACTATTGCACCCTGAACTGATGAACTTCGTATTGATGGATTGAACATGGATGACATGAGATTTGATAATGTCACCCGAACGCTCGCGCTATGCACGTGCACGTTTAGCATTGCATTTATTCTGTGCTTTTTTTTTATTGTATGCTTTAGAGTGGGGAATCACAACAAACCAAAACTGGAAAAAAATGACTTAATGATTTTAGCGAGCTTTCATAAAAGAAACAGATCTTCCTCATGAGATCACGGTTCTCATCCCTGAAGTGGGGGCGTAGGGGTAGTAGGGTCATAAATCCCCCATTTCCCTTCCTTTAGTGTGCATAAGGAGCCTTTAACTTGGCCCCTGCCCATCCTACTCCGAGAGATTGCACGTTGCAGAATCGCTGTTTTGTCTATGCTACAAGCCAAAACCATGGCTAACTGAAATGGACAATAAAATAGCAGAAAACATACATTGATTGAGACTGCGGTTTGATCTTTATTGTTGTCTTTGTATATGTTGTCCAAAACATGTAGTAAGAGACAGGACACCATGAAAAAATGAACCCGGTACTAACAACAACAGCCGCTTTAACTTCCTAAAAGCGACCGCGTTGTCTTTTTTTTTTAAAGCACGTTTTGTTGTTTTTAATTGGAAAGGATAAGTTAGTTCAAAAAACTTTTGAAATTAGACCTCATAGTGATGCTCATCAATGTAGGTTACAAAGTACCATTCAAAAATATGAAAAACAACTTAATATTATGCATTTTATTTACTTCGCCAACAGGTTACTGGGGCCAAAGACTATTGATTACATAATTGTCGATCAAGTAAAAGATTTAAAAGTGAAAGAGCTTGCAACCAAAACAATTACCGTAACGTAAACTAAACCATGCTAAAGCCGCAAGCATGAGGGTAAAAGAGCAATATCCTGTGGCGTCTCTGGAGCGATGGTATTGTGATCCATGTATCAGGAAAGTATTATAAGAATGCAAAACTAGATAAGTAATGAATGTCTACAAATTGCAAGTTTTATATTACTGTTTTGGTATTACAAATTTGTTCAGGTGGTGTGGACAGGCATGGAAAAGTTAATATGATATTAAAAAACAAGAAAATTAAATGACAATAATTGCACAAAAAGTTAATTTTATCTAGAAAATATATACATGAAAAACTCGTTTAAGTCGTTTGCATGTGCCGTTACTAGGAACATAGGCATAAATCGGGGGGGGATATACCCAATAATCCCTAATGTTGACGCCCGTGCATGTGTTTTGAACCAAAATAACTTCATATTTTACCTAATGTTTAAATAAATAGTTTCTTAATTACACTGATAGGCAACAATTAAGTTTCTAAAGGCAATTGTTTGACATGTGCATTAAACGTATCAAACCCACCCCATGTCAAAGAATTTAGCCTCGACTAGTATTGATAATGGGCAATTAGATTTTGCTTTTTGTCTACCTTTTCTCTTCCTCACAGAGAGACCTCTGAACAAGACAAGAAAAACGTGAACAAAGAACAAACACTACTGGTAGAAAAAAAAACAGGGCCGCTGACGATTACAATAATGTCGCGTTGTAATTTGTGATAACTAGGTTTAAAGGGGCATTCGTGATCCACCACCTCGTCCCCTCGTCTACCTAAAAAAAGTTGAGATTGTTATATCATTTGAACCGTTAGCCTTAGTCTCCAGTTTACCAATCTAAAAATAAAATAGGTCGTATCTTAAGAAATGCGCAAGTTTGTATGTCTTGTCCGTAAACGGACCGGAATTACGCATAGGGCCTATGGGACAAATGATGGGATCGTGGGAGTGAGGAAACAAGCATTGATTATAACACAAAACCCAACTATCGGGATCAACTCATTATGTTTGTGAAATACGCTTCTCTCATTATACCCTACGGAATAATGAAATAAGACCAGGAAGTGTGGAACACGAATGCACCTTTAACGTGCTGAGAGGAACTTGTGTGCATAACCCAACTGCGGCTCTGTGCCATGGTGACCGTTAACACTACATTCTTGCCTGGTAAACAATCACCACTGCGCTTATTTTGCTGTCTTCCTCTTTCCTCATCCTCACAGAGGACACGTAAAAACGACAAGGAGGGGAGAAAAGTGGGAAAAGAACAAGTATCCACTAGTAAGGAAATACAATCTTTTATTACATATGGTTGATTTATAATGATGTGTCGCTGTTGTGTTGGAGTAGTATAGTCGTGAGTAGTAGCAGCCCAGTAGTAGCAGCAGTATTAGCAGCAGCAGCAGCAGAAGCAGCAGTAGTAGTATATAGTAGTTAGTAGCTCGTTCTTGTGTGTTGATCTTGCAGGACTTTCAAATTTCAAGGATAAGTGGTTTTTCTTCATAATTATGACTGAAATTGTTCATTCATTTTTTCAGAAATGAAGAAAGAGAGAAGTTAAGATGTCCAAAATTTGTTAACAAGGATAGGGTTAAATTACGAAACACATCAAAGCTTGCACAATACCTCTGGCCGATGGACGAGGTGGAGAGTCTCCTTGATGCAAGAACAGTACCAACCAGAAAACCGCGATACGACAAACGTCCTGGAAGTAAAGAAAGGTACTAAAACAGTGCCCCTATAATGCCACTTCGGATCACCGATATCCGGGGGTTCATATACACACACGGTAAATAAAAAACTGCCCAAAAAATATGACCTTCGGAGGAAGGGATCAAAAAAGGGTAAGTGTAATACAACGGAATATAAAGCGAGAAACTATATTTAGTAAGTGTAAATAAATACCGTAAAATGAGT